>CABFOV010000838.1:23915-80258 GCA_902141375.1 Timema poppense | reverse complement strand
ATCACGCTGTTCCCTTATGGGGTAGGTAAGAAACTGTGAATATATCAGTAGCACCCAGGGACTGGCTTGGTGGAAAAATAATTTTAAGTACAGTTTTATTGGTATTACATGCACATCACGCTGTTCCCTTATGGGGTAGGTAAGAAACTGTGAATATATCAGTAGCACCCAGGGACTGGCTTGGTGGAAAAATAATTTTAAGTACAGTTTTATTGGTATTACATGCACAACTAATCACGCTGTTCCCTTATGGGGTAGGTAAGAAACTTTGAATATAGCTAAAATAAACCGTACTTAATCCATCCTCATTAACTTTCTCCACACTTCCCTATCCTTGCACACTCCCTTTGCTTTAACAACATCCATACACCGAGACATGCATACTCTTTTATTCTTAAAACTATTAATATTTCTTATTTTCACACATTCGTCTACAACATTTAGCCACGTATTACATGGCCTACCCCTTCCTTTTGATCCACACACTCTACCTTCATATATTTACTTCGTCACTCGATCCACACTAATCCTCTCAACCTGCCCAAACGAACTTAAGACGCTTCTTTCACACGGGCCTATTAGACTTTCATACCGCACTTCTTCAGCACCCGTTCATTACTGTCTCTGTCCCTACGAGTTTTTACACATACATTTCTTATATATCTCATTCAAACCCACATTCACCTTGCTCTTGTGTTTCCCCCGACAAACCCAATCTTCACATCCTTAAAACAATGTTGAATTTAATACACTTTTATATACTGCCATCTTTTCCTCTTTAATTCATTCTTCTTCATTCTTTGCACTAGTCCACATATTGGTTTTAGGAACGGTGCAAGCGTACTCAGGGATAATATTGAGCAGCATTTGTACTTGTGGCTTACTGGCTAAAATGTGCCAGCGCCTATAGGTACAATATCGTTACCGTTTATTGATATTAAAGAGAAAAAAAGTATATATCATGATACCTAATGTGACAAATGACCTTGCATATTTTTGCACATTTTTCAAGACGTCGTTCTATTGTAGACAGTACCACTAACACTGGATGATTAATATAAAGAATATTACGATGTTTCGTCTTAACCGCTCTCATGGCAGAAAAACCAATCTCGCAAAGGTAGGTCGAGGAAAATGTTAAAAGAGTTTTAAATGAGATTTCATAAAGCTTTGAGACTTCTGTTTTCACTATGATCCAAAAGGAAGGTTATACATTTGAAATAATTTTTCAATTCTTCATTAGTAACTAGGTCAATCAAGTTATTTTCTACGTTAACAGGAATCTTATCATTCCATACCATAAATGGATTTCGGATCCATCCAGTCCCAGTCTGTGGATTCTCCTCTGCTAGGAAGTGGAATTCAAACCAGTCTAATAAATTTGTTAAATGGCAAAAAATGGCATTGCACAAAGATGTTACGTCAAGGTCCTCCCCTTCTGAGTGAATAATATCAGCCAAATGATAAAACGTGTCACAGTAAGCCCTTTAAAACTCAACCCATTGAATGATTATAGTTAAAACAGAACATGATGTATTTTAAAAACGGTGCATGGAGCTGTTAAATTGATTTAATTTGAGTAAAAATAAATAATATTTTGGTCTTGGTTGCTGGCTGTGGACCGGCACCGGCCCACGGAACAAAGGTGTAGCACTGGAGGTGACCCACCTCGTGGAGGTCTATAAGACGTTCGTGCGTAGAACCATAAATAGTTAAACTCCATAATGGGATTGGAGGGTTATTGGTGATGATTGTGAACTCACCCTATGCTGACCCTCATGGTCTGGTTGCGGTAGAGTCTCACAGAGGTCATCTCTTGGAAGAGTGATAGCACCTTCATCTCCCGGAGCTGTCGGATGTAGAGATCAGGGATCCAGAACTTCTGCCTCTGCTCCCAGGTAAGTTCCACGTGGTCCAGATCTCTGTCCAGGATGTTGATCCTCTTATCCTTCCAGTGGACGTACAGAAACACGTCCAGGGATATCTCCTGGAATATTGTCAGGACAAATTTTGATAAGGCATATCTACAACGGGCGTGTATCCATGATCTTTTAAAATTGGTTGTTCTTCCAATCCTTAAGGTGGGAATGTAGGGGTCATGAGAAAATTAGTGTTTTCACAGTTTTTATAGCAAAACAATTTTTTGGTAAGAAGAGATAGAATATTGTTTTAGTATAAACACAGAGTTTAATTTTCTACATATGGTAGTATAAACATTGGTTGAATATCTGTCAACCTTTTGTCTTCATTTAATGCCGCTATGCTCATGACAGATATTCAACAACTGTTGATATAACCGTAGCAAGGAAATTAAACTGTATGTTTCTACTGGAGCAATATTTTATTTATTTCAACCAAAAAATGGTTTTGCTATAAAAACTGCAAAAATAACGCCCTTAACTGGTGTTCCCTGCACTCCCACCATTGAATGTCAGTACTGATAACACTAGCTTGTGTTGTCGTTTACTCATCCCTAAACCTAACCATCTCTCCCATCCTAACCCTTCCTCACAGCCCTATTCCACCCTCTCACATACATTGCTTATTACATAATACATAGAGAAGCGGGTGGTTACATGATATATGTAGCGGTAGGGGGATTCCCGACATACGACCAAGCCATGTTTACCACACCACAATAACAACCACCCCTGGATATGTCGTGCTACACACGAGGGGTAAACTGCCCCAGCCAACGGAATTAGCTCATCCCCAGATGGATTTTGACCCAAACTTTTTTTTTAGCATCGCATTTCGGGTTATACGCTTGTGAACAAATTACGCTGATGGTTTTAGGAATGAGGAAGGTTATATTTATAAGAAGTGTACTAGCATTTGCGTGGAAAAACATTTTGGGAAACCACCCTCAGTACGCCCAACCGTGATTTGAACCTCGATCTTCCTGTCATCAGCAGCACAGTCTATTGCGAAAGTAGCGTGCTAGACCACGCTACTACCGAATTGGCTGATCTAAACTGTTGGAAATCTTAATCCTAACCTATTTTATGTAACAAATTTATAATAAATAACCGTTTCTGTGATTGAATTATCTAACACACCATACTCATTCTTTAATAGTTTGCAAGCGATGGGAATATCGGGCTTCGAATCTCTGTTGAATATACTGACAGTGGTTTTTTTTTTACTAAACGATTTTACCACTTTTGTTTCACGAAAGAACAGGAGATACCACTAAAATTATATCTTCTCTATTCCTACTCCATTAGCCTAGATAGTGTATGTAAATAACCTAAACGGGCACTAAGATGCATGAAAAAAAAATCAATCATCAGTAAACTACCCATTAAGGAGTTTTTACTCCAAACACAAGTGTACACTGCTATTTGTCATGTCAAGCACTCCCAAGATACCCATTTAGAACAGAATTTTTAGAGCTATTTTAAAAATATTTCAAGTTTTTGAAAAATTAGTCTTCAGTAAGTTTTTCATAAACGAAGATTTACATCAAAAACAATTATACAATGTTATTTGTCATAACACATAATTTTAAGCTATTATACATTTCAATTAAAATCGCTAGATACATTTTAGAATAATTTTGAATCCTCAAAGATTTACCGTGAGTAAACCACCCTTCAACGACTTTCTGCTCAAAAACCGATGATACAGTGCAATTTTCATTGTAAACAAGCCCTAAATATGCATTTTAAATAAAATCGTTAAGGGCATTTTCGAAAAATTTGGAATTCAAAAAATCACTCATCATTAAACTACACTCAATTTAAAGGGTTGGGTCAAAATAATATAAAAATCTGAGGTATCATCTAAATATATATTTTGATCAAAATCTATTTAACGGTTTTCAATTTGTGGCCTAGGACAGATAAATAGACAGACAAATTTGGAGAAAGACAGAATAGTAAAATCCACTTTTTTGGGTTCGGGTTCACACAAAAATAAAAATTCATTATATTCTCAAATTAGTTCTTTTTTTCTACCACTACAGTACTTTCACTTTATATGATAATTAAAATATATATTTTCATAATAAGTAGATTTTTAGCAGTTAGACAGTTTTAGAATTTTTTTTATCAACATTGGTATTATTTTTCTCTGTTTGGTGTTATTTGTATAATATATTGTTTATTATCTATCAAAAGTAACAGCTGTAGATCACGACTTGTAATATAGATACATGAAAGTAGATTTATAAACTTTTATAAATGTCAAAAAAAGTACCTGCTTATCTTAATTGGACTGTACCACCAGTACAATCATTAAAAAACCTGTTTTGAATATATTTGAAAAAAGGAGTTAATACAAAAAACGTATACTGTAATTAACAAATTTGTTTACCTGACTGTAAATAATATATCAAACGTTGTATGTTATTTTCACTCCTACGAGGAAATATACCGGTAATTTATAATTTACACCTTTCCTTCACCGTCTGTAAGGGAAAACATTTATTTATTCCTATACATTTCTGTCAACCCCCTTTCCCCCCTAAACCCCAACTCCCAAATACATATGTTGAAATACAATATTTGCATGCGGAACGAGAGTAGGGTGTGGATTCGTCCCAAGGTAGTTATTCCCGCTGTTCTAATTACACACCTTGGCTGCTTCCTGGACTGAAGTGTTCAGGTGACAAATCGAATAAGTTTCTTGAATGTATAAACAAACGGGCAATTTTTGTATTTAAATAAATCACACGGGTCGTATAAGCAGGCGGGACGGCACGAACAGCGTAAAGCACAGTGCTACTTTCATTTTAGAGGCAAATCAGACCCGTGGTGTATTGATCAATGCACCTTGCTACGAGCCTAGGGTTCGCGGGTTAGAGTCCCGGGGCTGGGAGTTTGTTTATTTCTCCTGAAAGGGGAATTACTCTAACGGTCGACAGGATTTGGTTAGTTGGGTTTAAGTTAGGTTTAAGTGTTTCCACTGGTTCCACACCCTCATACTCACTATCACCATCACCTCATACAATCGGTACATGGAAAAAGCCTCAACAGAAAGGATGTACAATTAGTACATTCGGGGGTCTCTTAGGCAACGGTACATTAGTACTGGATAGTCTTCCACTACTGGACTACGAGTGATGTAGACCTGACGCGTAATAATGTTAATATTAATAGAAACACTTATTTTTTTTAGCACCACGTCATACTAACCACTCGGGTTGTACGCTAATGGTTTTAGGGATTAGGAAGATTATATATATAAATTGTACCCACGTTTGTTAGGAAGGAAAGTGAAAAACTATTTAGGGGAAACCACCCTCAGTACACCCGACAGAGATTTGAACCTCGTTCTCCCCGTCATCGGCAGTTTAATCTATTGCGAAAGTAGTGCGTTAGATCACGCGGCCAATGAAACGGGTGAAAGGCTTAATTGTAAGCTAAAAAAGTTACCAGATCTACTTTAACATATTTATACGTCAAGTAAAAATGTTATCTTCAGCTCTCACTTTTGATGGATATTATCGGTACCTACAAAATAACTTAAACAATATAATAAAATGTTGTCAATGTGAACAGAAAAAGTTGTTTTTTCTAAAAGTTTCTTTATACAAGAATCCTAATAGAGTATTAGCTGTCGCCCGCCTCGGTGACGTAGTTAGCTAACGCGCTAGTTGTGTTGAGCTAGACTGCCGAGGACGGGGAGATCGAGGTTCAAATATCGGTCGGGTGAACTAGGGATGGTTTTTCCTAAATTGTTTTCCATTCTACATCCACGCAAATGCGGGTTCGCTTTCTCTAAATTCAACCTTGCCAATTCCTAATCCATTAGTGTAATTAGTACTTTGCCAGGCCTCCACCGTGGTTCGGATCCCACATTACACTGTAGGTCCTCCATTTCATCTCACAATCACCCTACCATTACACATTAGCGTAAGTGCGTATAACCCGTACGGGTAGTAAGACGCGGTGCTAATAATAATAATAATAATAATAATAATAATAATAATAATAATAAGTACTTAAGCGAATAAACCGAACGGGTAGTAAGAACCGGTTCTAAAAAAAAGAAAAATAATATTAGCTATGCCATGTATAGCACTATTTGCTCTCGGGCTCGCTAGTATATATTATATTACAAATTTTGAGAAGCTATCTCAATTTTTAAAGAATAGAGTGAGACATTCCGTGCAGAGTTCCGTACCATTTATTTTTACAGTCATAATACTTTACTATTATTCGAAAAGTTAAATATATATGCGTTTAGCTAGGAAATTATTGGTTTTATAAAAATATTTTTCAAATTAAATATTTTTGCTATAAATAGACCTACATATTTGCCATTATAAGTAATTCCATATCTAAAATAGTCTTGGAACCCTTTCTCTTTTTGACGTTCAGTAAACTACCCTTTATTCCAAAAACCCCTCGCAGCAACCCTATGAAAACCTTAACTAGCAAGTTTTAGCCCGATCGGTAAATAGTTTAGGATCTAGTCCGAGGTACAGGCATACAGACAAATGGACAGACAGATATACGGAAATTCAAAAACAACTTTTTTGGATTCGGGGAGTCATGAAACGTCGAAATTCATCAAAATCTAGAGTTCGATTTTTTTATGATCACAATCTTTCCCCACCTGTAAGATAGCAAGAAAGTAATAATACGAGCGCCGTATATACCTCGAAATTCATCAAAATCTAGAGTTCGATTTTTTTATGATCACAATCTTTCTCTACCTGTAAGATAGCAAGAAAGTAATAATACGAGCGCCGTATATACCATTAGAGTAGACTATTTCAATTATTTTTTTAACTTACACTTTTTTGTGTTTTCAATAGCACCAAATTGCTATCGATATCAAAGTTTCCGTAGTGTAGCAGTTATCACGTGGGCTTTACACGCTTAAGGTCTAAGGTTCGATCACGGGTGGAAATATTTTCCTTATTTCTTTATAATTTTATAAAAGTTCTTGAGAGTTAAGACTCATCACCATTACCTGAATTACGATAATAATAATTTATTTATGAATAATTCGAACAAATATTATTTGTAAATAAAGGGGAAGTGATTATCATTGCAGTTTAGCTGTCCACCTAGTTTCGCATATAATCAATTTTAATATACATGAATTTTAAAATATCAGTTAAAAATGTTCACAATTATACATAAATTTAGCTACCCAGGATATACTTATATACTATGACTTTCTTAGTCTAGGCTGCCTGATTTTGATATATCTATTTAAATAATTTGTCATTTCGAGCAGGTTCTTTAATAAAAATCTTATAAACATTTTTGTAACGATATTAATACATATACAAATTAAAATGTACTCTCTCTAAACCTCATTTAAAATAAGATTTTTTATGTAGCTATTTCGGATCTCCACAATTCTATTTTATTTTATTGTTAAAAAAACTTTTTCTTAAAACGCCTTAATTTACCTACTATCCAACAAAATAGGTTACAGACAAAATAAATAAATGTAACACACATTTTACTTTATTAATCTATAAAATAAGGATTCAAAAACTGGTTCAGTTATTACAACTTATAGGTTACGTTTCCCATCAACTTGATGATCGGAGGATCAAACCGTTGAAGGAAAGGAATTGTCTGGTTAGCCCTACCAGAGATTTAATCGACCGTCATATCCTAATTGTTAATAGTGCACTTGAAAATGTGGTTTATGGCACTGATTGGAGATCAACTCATATCTAATCTTCATTACAGCAGTGCTTATTATTTCTGAAACCGGACCCTTAGAGCTGTGGAGATACACAATTTTTTTTCCAGCAACGCTTCTTACCACCTGTTCAGATTATATTCTCATGTCCTAATTACACTAATGGTTTTAAGTATTAAGAAGGTTACATTTATAGGAAGTGCACCCACAATTTCGTGGAGGTATAGTGGGAAACTATTTAGGAAAAATCACCCTCAATACACCCGATTGAAATTCGAACCTCGATCACCTCGTCATCAGCAGTCTAATCTACTGCGAGTGTAGCGCGTTAGACCATTCGGCCACCGAAGCGGGTCACAAACATTATTAAACACCATGACTGTCGTTCGGCTTTACAACAAACACCGTGACTCGGAAACGTAAGAAAGTTGACTTGTACTTTTTTTTTTCCAGTGTAAAACATCGCTTAAATCACTCTAAAAATTACTATTTATTCATTCCTGAACGTTTTGTGTGTGCGTGTGAAAATCTGAGCGTTTTAATTACAAAAATTGAATTAAAGTAAGAGTAAATTTAATTTTTTAATATTAACTATGGCCCGTGTTGTCCTCGATAGCAGACAAATTTTGCATAATTACCTGAAACTCCAAGGTGAATGAGTGTATTGTGGGGTTACGTGCGTGTCTCACTTCAAGGTAGCTTTCGCCCTCTCGGTCTGGCGAGGTATTTTTTTAAAACACCGCCTCATACTATCTGTTCAAGTTATACGCATATATGATAATTACTCTAATGGGGTAGGGATGAAGAAGGAAACATTTTAGAGGTAATAATAGTAATGATAATAGTAATAATAACACAATTGCGCGTCTGGGCTGCATCAATCGTAGCCCAGTAGTGGAAAGATTAGCCAGTACTAGTATAACGTTGCCCAGAGTATCATCGAATGTACTAATCATACATCCTTTCCATGGAGGCTCTTCCTATGTTCTGATGAGATGAGGGTGATAATGCGTCTGAGGGTGTGGAACCAGTTGAAACACTTAAACCTAACTTAAACCTAACTAACCAAACCATGGTGGCCGTTGGGGTGATTCCCGTTTCGTGAAAAAATACCCAGGGTACCAGCCGGAAATCAAACCCGGGAACCCTAGGCTCGTAGCCATGTGCACTGACACCTAGACCACGGGGTCGGCTATTTGAGAGGTAATTTACCCGCATTTGCTTGGAAGGAGAGTGAAAAACTATTAAGGAAAAACACTCCTCAGTAGACCAGAAAAGGATTCGAACTTTGATCCCCCCTCATCATCAACAGGCCAGTCTAACATGAGAGTGACGCATTAGATAAACTTATGTGGGAGCTTACAAAGAAAATACCAGTACGAGGATGCGGTGGCTGTGGGGGTGAGAATGTTGACTAGCTAAGCATTTTGAACACACGACCTTTACTCAGGTTGATTACGGTTGATACTCATACTCTCATACCACGCTTTATTAAGCTGCATTTAATATCATGGTTTGGGGAATTCACCCACAAACCTCAAGGATCCTTCATAGACTCTGTGAGCCCATATTTTCTAGAAGACCCATATAGATATGACGAAGCTCTATGAGAACTTCAGAGAGCCTCTTATAACCAACCTAGAAGACCCCAACAGACCCAACGATACTATGATAACTTTTATACCCTAACCCGCCTCGGTGGCGTAGTTGGCTAACGCGCTTGTCGTGTTGAGCTCGACTGCTGAGGACGGGGAGATTGAGGTTCGAATCTCGGTCGGATGAACTGGGGGTGGTAGTTCCTAAATGGTTTTCCACTCTCCCTCCACGAAAATGCGGGTTCACTTCCTCTAATTAAACCTCCACAATTCCTAATCCATTAGAGTAATTAGTACTTAAAGCGTATAACCCGAACAGGTAGTAAGACGCGGTGCTAAATATTATTATTATTATTTTATACCCTATAGGACTCTTATAGACCAGACGAGACACTATAAGATCTTCAGAGACCCTCTTACACCCTCTAAGACCCTTATAGACACAACGTGACTATGCGAACTTAAGAAACCCTTATGGATCTTAGAAGACCCTTATAGTCTCCACTAGACTTCATCAAAACTTCAAAGACCATCATTGACCATAAAAAACCCTCATAGAGCCTACGAGACTCAAAGTTCCTGGTTTCCATTTCCGTGTCAAGGTGTAATTTTTCAATTTAAAGAATATTATTATAAATATGATTTATGCGTGAAAATACCTATATTTAAATAATGTTTTTAAAATTAAATTACACCTCAATACGGGAATTTAGCCGATTGGGTTCTAAGATACGGTGAAAAAAACTATTTTAAAAAACGACAGGTTAATAAAAACGAGTTCCGTATATAAAATAAGAGTAGAATATTTAAATCATTTTTCCAAATCGCACTTTATTGTGTTTATAATAACACCAACTTATTCACATCTAAGTTTCCGTAGTGTAGTGGTTATCACGTGCGCTAAACACGCACACGGTCTCCGGTTCGATCCCGGGTGGAAACACTTTTCTTACTTCTTTGTAATAATCGACCACACCAGGGTCTATGAAACAACCAGTGATACTATTTACTGACCTCTTTACTCTCGTCGACTGCTGACACCCTGTTGATGAATAACGAGATGAACACCTCCGTCACTTCACCTGGACACAATACACACAAACATATTTAAAAATAAAAACACTAATTTTTTATCTGTTTCTCATCAGTAATCATTGTAGGTTGTAGAGCGATCTAAAGTTCCACTCTCATATAGGCCCAGTTTCATAGTCAAATTTAGTACGCCTCAAGTGCGGCGCTACACTAAATACAAGACGACACCTACCTAAACTCGAATGAAATGGGCCGTTCTCGCATAGGAAACTGGCCCATTCCATTCTGGTTTAGGTAGGTGTCGTCATGTACTTAATGTAGCGCCGCACTTGAGGCGTACTAAACTTGACTATGAAACTGGCCCATAGACTAGACACCTTTGACCACGATCTAGGGGTTAGATTTTTGGTTGAGTGTGCTGGGTGTAGTGGATTCTTCCTAAATGGTTCCACCACCTCTAATTTTTTGTTACTGCAAATTTGGGTACATTTCCTCTAAATGCCAATTTATTCGTTCCTATCACATTACATGGTTATCCCACACTGGTAGTAAGACATGGTGGATAAGAAATTAACAAATAATTGACCGAGAAAAGCAAAGTCCTGTTTTAACTCAACTGTTTCTCACGTCATATCTCTTTCTAGCTGGCCGTCTGTCACGCCAATTCTTGAACTGATTTTAACGAAATTTATCAGGTACATTTTTTGAACATAGGCCGAACGACCTATTATATATACTACAGTCTTACTAATAGTTCTGTGAACAGTAGACCTCGCTCCCTCCATGTTATTATCGTTAATACAGTCTAAGGGTCAGTTTCATAGTCAAGTTTAGTACGCCTCAAGTGCGGCGCTACACTAAGTTCATGACGACACCTACTTAAACCAGAATGGAATGGGCCAGTTTCCTATTGCGAGAACGGCCCATTCCATTCGAGTTTAGGTAGGTGTCGTCTTGTATTTAGTGTAGCGCCGCACTTGAGGCGTACTAAGTTTGACTATGAAACTGACCCTTACTAGTAGTTCTGTGAACAGTGGACCTCACTACCTCGATAGTATTATCTTTACTACAGTCTTACTAGTACATGGAGGGAGGGAGCTCTACTGTTCACAGAACTACTAGTAAGACTGTAATATCGATAATAACACTGTGCTGGCGACCGGGGTTCAATCCTCGGTCCCGGCAAAGATTTATCTGATTACCAAACCCTTCCTTCACCTCTGACAAGACATCTTGTGGATGTGGGGAGTGCCAGGCCTCCACCGTGGTTCGGATTCCACGTTAAACTGTAGGTCCTCCATTTCATCTCACAATCACCCTACCATTACACATTAGCGTAAGTGCGTATAACCCGAACGTGAAGTAAGATGTGGTGCTAATAATAATAATAATAATAATAATAATAATAATAATAATAATAATAATGTATTGTTCACAAAAATATAGTATTATTAAATACGATGATACTAACAATAATTCATTATGATACATTATCCACGAGGTCAACTGGAACGACTAAATGTAAAATGCGACTTTAAAATGAAAAGATGTAACCTTCTTTCCGAGCGTGAACTAGATATCGACTAAATAACTTGTTATTAAACTAGGCGAGAGAGTTCATTGGTCTGGAAGATACTGTTCACTCTATTTGAAGGCTGCATTTGAACTACGACATAATTAGATGCAGATATTTAATATGCTCTCGTAGCTAGTGAAAAGTTAGCTTAGTATTATGTTGGAAGCAAAATTATAACTAAACGGTTAATTATTATTGATGGTGATTGAGGTTGAGGGGAGACAAAAGCGAGTAGAATCAGACGACGCGTCTGACAACGAACCGGCAGGCATGGGTTTAGGATCTGGCCATCTCTAAGGGATGCCAATATGTAAGTTTTTGTGGCCACACATTTATTATAATAATAATATTTAGCACCGCGTCTTACTACCCGTTCGGGTTATACGCTTTAAGTACTAATTACTCTAATGGATTAGGAATTGGGAAGGTTGAATTAGAGGAAGTGAACCCGCATTTGCGTGGAGGGAGAGTGGAAAACCATTTAGGAAAAACCACCCCCAGTTCACCCGACCGAGATTCGAACCTCGATTACCCCGTCCTCAGCAGTTGAGCTCAACACGACTAACGCGTTAGCCCACTAGGCCACCGAGGCGGGTCACACATTTATTCTTGAGGTGATCCGAGATTGGTTGGCCCTATTGCTTTTGTCAAAATAGATAACGCGGGTGGTTTTTCCCGTTTGATAACACTGTACAACTTATTTGTTTTTACTAGATTATTGTTTTATGGGTTTTTACTAATCATTGAATTTTTGAAAATAGCCTTATATATTTGATTAATAAATATATAGCATTTCATGAGGGCCTTCTATCATATATAAAATTGTTTTTAATAGAACATTTATTTTAAGGATTGTTTAATGATGACTGATATTTCAAAAAACAATTTTTTTAATGGTTTTATAAACTTTGGTTAAAATTTATATCTGAACAGTATTTCATATTATTTCTCATTAAACTACCTATATATTTATATTTTTTTAAAGTTGATTTTTGTATCACTGTGAGATGAGAAAGAAAGCATTTTACAGGTAATTTACCCGCATTTGTGTGGAAGGAGAGTGGGAAACAATTTAAGAAAAACCACCCTCAATAGAACTTAATGGTATTCGGACCCCTATCTCTACATATTCAGAAGGCCAGTCTATTACGAGAATGACGCCTTGCTTAGACCATTCTTACTATAAAGGGTCTGAAAGTTAGTTCAAGCGTAGTTTATAGATATCAGATCCCCCATCCCCCATAATTATAATCTGTATTAATAAAACTAATAGTTTGTCTGTCATGACTCATGAACATTGCGCGATATCTTTCACACGAAGAGGGTGGAAATATAAAAGTTAGTAGCATCTGTGCAAATATATATGTACCTCAAAGGCGGAATTTTTAAATTGGGATTACATTTTTTAAAATTCACTAAAAACTGGGTAGGAAGAAATAAAATGAAGATTTTTTTTTCTGGTCGTTTGAAGCAAATAAAAGTGTTTCCCAGGGTAACCCCGCAACGCCGGTTACTTCCGCTATTAGATTATATGACAAAGTGTTTACTTTCCTTGATATAATCAATTTATTTCTATTGAATAACCCAATTTATTTTCAATTAAATTAGCCTAATGAAAAGAATGGAAACAATCTCAGGCTCTCTCCCTTCATAGATCTAGTTATGTCAAATTATTCAGAGGTCTTGGCTGGCGGTATTCATGACCCCGTTACCTGGTGATGTTGGTTAGAAGGGAACGAGGTTAAGTGCCTCTGTTTCTAGAGGAGAGGCGCGCCAGGGAAAGCAGCCAGAGGCGGATATTCCGGAACCTCCAGAATTGCGAGAGGAGTTAGTTTCAAGACCCCTTTCACATGATAGGTTCCTTAAGCACGCGTTGCAAATATACTGATATAAAGTGTGTGTGTAGGGGACGTGAGTTAAGGTCAGTATTATTGCAGTCTTTATAGCAAAACAGTTTATTGGACAAAATAAATAAAATATTGCTTCAGTAGAAAAATGTAGTTTAATTTTCTTCACATGATTGTATCAACATTTGTTGAATATCTGTCACGAGCATAGAGGCATTAGATGACAAACTTTATATTACTATTATTATTAGCACTGCATCTTACTACCCGTTTGGGTTATACGCACTTACGCTTATGTATAATGGTAGGGTGATTGTGAGATGAAATGGAGGACCTACAGTTTAACGTTGGAATCCGAACCACGGTGGAGGCCTGTCATTCCACACATTCACAAGTTGTGATTAATACACGTCTTGTCAGAGGTGAAGGAGGGGTTTGTCAATCAGATAAACCTGTGCCAGGACCAAGGATTGAACCCCAGACTCCCAGCATAGAAGTCCGACACCTTACCCCTAGACCACCAGGTCACCCGACAAACTTTATAAATGAAGAGAAAAAGTTGTCATTAAATTTCAGGACACCCTTGACAGATATTCAACAACTGTTAATATCACCGTGTGGAGAAAATTATATTATGCTTTCGACAGTTAAATTAAATTCTATGTTTGTACTGGAAAAATAATTGATTTATTTTGGCCAAAAAATGATTTGACATAAAAACTGCAAGAACATTGGATTTCCTCGCATCCAGTTTCATCCCACCTTAACCAGTCAGTGTGATTATGTGGTACACAGCCCAGTAGCGCTTGTTTAAAGTGAAGAATTACTGGGTCATCACTGGAAGACGAATTTAAAGATCGTGATGAAGTGGGAAGAGACAGGTTTCATTACCAGGTGAAAAAGGGAAGCGCATCCCACCGTCAAAAGTGTCGCAGTGGGTAGAGGATTATATAAATCACTGTGCTGATGGACACCATAGACGATTTGCCAAGGAGCAGTTAAGCAGGCAAAATTCAGGTCGAACAGAGTGACAGCTGTAAGCCATTTGATCGAGCCCAAACATATCAAGCTGTACTTTATTGCAATTGGATCCTCACCTTCGTGGAAATAAACCCTGGAATATTGACGATGATAAGTGAATAAGGATAAGTTAATTACTAAAAACACGAGAATTTGGGCGACAGAAAACCCTCATGGGGTCCACGAGACAACACAGATCTTTCAGGATCTCCATGAAAACATGACCGAAATGAAACAATATCCATGCAGGCATGTTGAGGTGTGTATTAGAAAACATGGTGACATGCGTGCAAACACATCTCGAAGATGAGGGGGGATCCTTCAGCACTTGATGTGATGAAGAGTCATCCTCCCATCATTAACCGCTCATTTACGTTACTATTTAGTTATTAAGTTGAGCGAATGACTTAAAGTATTGTATATTCACCACCCGAGTTTACTTGGATCCCAGCTCACCAATTATTATTATTATTATTATTATTATTAGCACCGCGTCTTACTACCCGTTCGGGTTATACACACTTACACTAATNAATTATTATTATTATTATTATTATTATTATTAGCACCGCGTCTTACTACCCGTTCGGGTTATACGCACTTACACTAATGTGTAATGGTAGGGTGATTGTGAGATTAAATGGAGGACCTACAGTTTAACGTGGAATCCAAACCATGGTGGATGCCTGGCATTCCCCACATTCACAAGATGTCTTGTCAGAGGTGAAGGAAGGGTTTAGTAATCAGATACATTTGTACCGGGACTGAGGATTGAACCCCGGCCGCCAGCACAGAAGTCTGACACCTTACCCCTAGACCACCAGGTCACCTCCCAGCTCACCAAGTTAATATAAATAGTCCCTAATACATCCCTACGCCAACACCTGATGGCTGTCACTTTGAATATCTGTAATGAAAACATCTGGTAATGTTTGAATGTTACAGTTAACCACAGTAATTTAGGCCAATATTATTTATATTTATTTGAGGTCGGGCACAAAGCTTAGCACTTTCACAAAAGGTCTAATGAATACAGCTTCAAAATGGTGACCAATGAATTTAAACCATTTGATTGATCATGACGCAAACAAGTTATTTACAAAAGTGCACCCACGCAGTGGATAAAACTATTTTATCCTGTTAAATATTTTGAAATATGATATAGTAGTAATAATAATAGTAATAATAAAATAATTTATTATATATATAAAACCGACAAGTATTTTCTTTTTCACAAGTAAATACGATGCCTGCATTAAAGGTATTAATGTATTCACTATAGATAATATTCCAAAACGAAAAATAAGTACTTTTAATAATGTTGTAATAATATTGTTTGGAATTGGATAGAAAGAAATTATTAAAAGTAATAAAATAGTGTGAGAATACTTAAGTTTACGTTATTTTAAATGTAAAATATAACATATAATTAAAATAAAAAAACTTATAATCCATAACAGTAATAGTGATAATACGACACTATCTCAGTAATATCACCTCCGCAATCCCGTTAGAGTGATAATACGACAATATTCCACACATATCACCTCAAAAATACCACTTGAGTGATAATACTGCAATATCCCAGTCATATCACCTCCATAATTCCGCTAGAGTGATAGTACGACCATATTTCAGTCATGTCGTGGAGACCAAAACTGAGAAGTCAAAAGTGATAGTGATTCCAAAAAATTAAGAGCCGCTGACAATCAAAATTGAAAACCAGGAGCTTACAAACGTAGAGAATTTCAAGTACCTGGGAATTCTGCTGACCAAGGATGCCTACTTCCCCAAGGAAATTAGGCTGAGGATCGTCATGGCCAAGAAAGCTTTCAACAATAAAAATCTACTGCTGACCAGCAAGTTGAATTTGGAACTGAGGAAGAAACTGATGAAATGATAAATTTAGAGCATCACGATGTATGGAGCACAAACTTGGACTCTTAGGAAGATGGATAATACATATTTGGAGCTTTGAAGTGTGGTGCTGGAGAAGAATTGAGAAGATTAGGTGGAAATACAGGATGACAAATGAACAAGTCCTAAGCAGAGTGGTTGAGAATAGATCTATTTTGGGTGTGATTCTTCGGCTCAAAGCAAACTTGATCGAACACATCCTTAGGGGGAACTGTCATATGCACGACGTCATTGAAGGAAAGATGGAGGAAAAGAGGAGCTTATGAAGAAGGAATTTTCGAATACTAGATGACTCGAAGGAAAGAAGAAAATTCTGAGAGCTGAAGGAGGAGGCAAGGGACAAGGCGTCTTGGAGGTCTAAGTTTCACTGACAAAAGGAATTGACCTGTCATAAGACAGAACACCTAATAACAATTTCAGTCATATCACCTCAAAAATTCTGCTAGAGTGATAATACGACAATACCCCAGTAATATCATCTCCACAATCCCGTTAGAGTGATAATACGACACTATTTCAGTAATATCACCTCCACAATCCCGTTAGATTGATAATACGACAATATCCCAGTAATATCACCTCCACAATTCTGCTAGAGTGATAATACAATACCCCAGTAATATCACCTCCACAATTCTATTAGAGTGTTAATACGACAATACCCCAGTAATATCACCTCCAAAATTCTGCTAGAGTGATAATACGACAATACCCCAGTAATATCACCTCCACAATCCCGTTAGAGTGATAATACGACACTATTTCAGTAATATCACCTCCACAATCCCGTTAGAGTGATAATACGACAATATCCCAGTAATATCACCTCCACAATTCTGCTGCGTTCCTGATCGTGAAAGTGGGACAATAGCTGAATCCACCTCTTTTGTGAATCGGTCGCCAGGAGCTTATTGCACGCGATATGACGTGCCAGGGTCATCTAGACCTCCCATGTCTTGGCGCACAAACCTATCAGAGGGAGGGGAGGGAGGGGTCAATTCAGACCAGGCTGACCCTGGGAACTACCCCACATTGCACCCAAACACAGGGGTACCTGACATCCGATTGGGAGCCTTCCTATTCATTCATTACCTCATTACGAGTCTCCCTCTCACGTAAGTTTGGGTGAGGGGATTAGGTAGGGAAGGGATGGAATGAAAGTATAGACGATATAAGCACATTGTTGCGTTCAAAACATATATACTCTCTTTTTATGAATGCTTGCAGCAACTATCATTGAATGCGATAAACAGGCCCAGATTTAAGGGGTGGTGACAGACCCGTGGGCCTCCACAAACTTATTTATGATTATTTATGACTTTATTAAAAAAAAAACCTCAAAATTTTGACATTAAATATATATATATATATATATATATATATGAGATAGAAAATCCCAATGTTACAAAAAGAGGGGGTGGGGGGATGGCTGGTGGTCTTTTAAAAAAAAGTTTTTAGCTTTAGATTTGCACAAAAATCTCAAATGTCTGAGATAAAGTTAGTCTGCAAGTCTGACACCTTAGCTCAGTCGGTAGTGTCTCTGTCTATTTAGCTAAGGGTCCCGGGTTCAATTTCTGGCACGGCAGAACAATTTATCTTTGGTGAAATTTGGGTTTACCCTTTCACAGTGATGAATTAACGAGGGCTGCAAGTTGTGTCTGTTCTAGATTTAAGTTAGTTTATAAGTGGTGTGCTGATATAATCAGTCGGTTCAGCAAGTGCCCTTTAAGCCCCCAAATAGATTGAAAACTAATAATTACATAAAGCGCTGTGACTTTGACAAGCTAGAAAGTTAGCCCTATGAAACTTTCCATCCAAGCACGACAAATAATATATCTTTACAACTTAAGAAATTATGTTGGAGATAATTATGTACAAATAACCCATGAAAGAAATTACTGACATGGAAATTTCACCTAATATATAATAGTAAAAGGAAGTGTTTGTTTGTGTGCGATGCCCAGCCAAATCTACCGCACGCAGAGATCTGAAATTTTTAACATAATTGGACGGAAGGGGGTCCGAATTAACCTCTAAGCCGGATTTTTAAATTTTTAATTAGCTTTTTAATAAGGCTATTTTTAATAAATTTTTATAGATGGGTCAGGGGCAACGCCGTACGGGATTGTTAGTTTTATATATAACGATGTAATCTACATCGTTAGCTGGTTTTGTTGGCAGATAAATACATAGTATATGGTAATACACCTACAATGTTTTAATATAATATAGCTATAGATAAAAAAAAGTTTTAAATAACATCCAGCAAGACTATAAACACGAAGAGGAAAAATCAGCTCAATTTGTAATTTAAATTGCTAATTTAAAGTTAAAAATTATATTAAAATAATGGAACGTTGTAATGGCCTTGTGGCAGCCTAAAACACTGGCCAATCCATGGAATATCATTACGATTATAATCTGATGCCTTTTTTAAAATATATTTTTTATAACCGCCTCTTACTACCTGTTCAGGTTACACGTAGATATGATACTCACTCTTATGGGTTAAGGCTGAGGATGGAAGAGTTTTTGAGGTAATCTACCCACCTTTAAGTGGAAGGAGAGTAGGAAACCATTTAGGAGAAACTTTTTTCAGTAGATCCAACTTGAATTCGAACTCAACAGGCCAGTCTAACATTAGAGCGACGCATTAGACCATTTGATCACATAAACGGGTCTGACGCATTGAAAGTAGAGTTAAAATTCCTCACCGTGGAATATAACTTCTCTAGAGTTTTGTAAACGCTACTTCCGTCAGCAGTTCTTGGGAAAACGATGACCCGTGGCCTCTACCAGAAATGTAAAAGCTTGCGGTCCAATAATTCATGATTCAGTGCAGACCACGGACCTAATTTTAAGTCTACATACAATGGGGGTAAGATTTTTACTTTTAAAAATATCAAAGAAATATACCATTTGGAAATATTATTCCTTATCACAGTTTTTTAAAAATCAAATTCATAGACTTTCACAGAAGTGAGGTTTATTAAAGAATGCTTGATCCCTTACCACCAACTTAATAATACTTAGCACCGCGTCTTACTACTCGTTCGGGCTATACGCTTAAGTACTACTGAGTTAAGATTTGGAAAGGTTGAATATAAAGGAAGTGAGCCCACATTTACGTGGAAGGAAAGTGGGAAACCATTTAGGAAAAACCACCCCAGTTCACCCAACCGAGATTTGAACCTTGTTCTACCCGTCATCGGCCGTTAGCTCAACACGAAACTTGAGCGTTTGCTATCTACGCCACCGAGGCGGGTCCCCTACCACAAACATTTCTGGGTGGGGGTAAGGTTATTATCTTGTATAATATATCAAGTATACCCTGAATTTAGTTGGAGGAACAGTAGAGAAAATTAAAACATTTTTATTTTTGCCAGCAACATTGATAACATTTTACTATATTATTTGTATTCTTTTATAGGTTTTGATAATATCTATCAACATTGACACAGGAGGATAACATGACTCGACATATGAGTATATTAAAATTGTTTACGTAACTTTAGTCACTAACTTCTACTGTTCTTCCTACCAAAATCATACTAGAGCAATGTTCCAGCCTATTCCAGCAATACCGATCAGATAAGGAAGCCACCGTCCGCTTTAACTGGGGGTGTTGTTAGTTTAGCTTATCTAACGCTATGCCTCGGCCTGGTATATTAGGTTCTACTAGTTGGTGTTGTCTATATGATCGGTAGAGTCAAAACAAGACATTTTATGAAATATACATTTCACATTTATATCTGCAATCATAAATTCGAACACATTATTAAAAATCAACGAGTAGAGTTAGGTTAGGAAAATAAAATAAACTCTAAATATTGTAACTACAAAATAAGATAAAATCAAATTATCGGGTTATAAAAATAACAGCATTTATATATAATTAAAAATTATGTAGTGTTACCACCTTTAAACTGCTTATACATAAACAAATATTTCTCCTCAACACAAAATTATCTATATTTCATTGTGTACACCTTATAAATGTATAAATAAATATTTATAAATGTATGAATATATAGCTATAGTAACCTTACAAAGATCCGGAAAAATCATAAAACAGAAATTTTAACCCCTTATAATTCGTGAACTGTAATGATTTGAAATCATTGAATCAATATTTATATTTTATAACTATACACTTGTTAAAATTGTGAAATAATTTGTTTACTGTCGAATGACCTTAACCCTTGTTACAATCGTAGCATGCTCAAGAGTTATTTCCAAGAACGGAGATTAAAGAGCAATGATTATTTTCAGACATGCACTTTTTATCTTTAAAAGACTGTACGCCGCCTAAAACAAAAACAACAACATATAAGTTTATACAGTTTATATTAAACTAGTGCCTGTTTTACGACAGGTTGGTTATAATATTAAACAACCTAATACAACCTAATCTTCAATTTATAAATCCATGGAAAGTCGGGATTTGTTTGTAGTTATTTTCTATCTCTTTCTGTCAGTTATTACGTAGGAGTGGATAAATTGAGAGTGAACTAAACTAATTATTTTATTATTAAAAAATAACCAAAAATACAGGTCTTTTACGTTGATTATACTAAGTGTACACATGTTTTATCATTCTTGGCCACACAGGGGCTTCTGGAGGGTGTAGAAATTATATAGCGATATGGGACCTTCAAATATTCGAATCATTAAACACCTAGAATCCTTAAGGGGAGCGCCTCAGTGTGCAATAAATTGCTACACATAATTTCAGCTCTAATGGTTCATACCAAAACAAAGCTTAAGATTCCGACAAGGTTCTTTTTAACTAACAATCAGGTGACCTGGGGGTCTAGGGGTAAGGTGTCAGACTTCTGTGTTGGAGGTCCGAGGTTCAATCCTTGGTCCCGGCACAGATTTATTTGATTGCCAAACCCTTCCTTCACCTCTGGCAAGACGTGTATTAATCACAACTTGTGAATGTGGGGAATGCCAGGCCTCCACCGTGGTTCGGATTCCACGTTAAACTGTAGGTCCTCCATTTCATCTCACAATCACCCTACCATTACATATTAGCGTAAGTGCGTATAACCCGGACGGGTAGTAAGACGTGGTGCTAATAATAATAATAATAATAATAATAAACGACCCTTTAGTTCGAGTTTTATTAATATAAATAAATGTATGAAAATGTTATATTAGCTATCTTTGAACAACTTTCTAAGCATATTGGCGGAACTTTGAGATTAATCTTGATCAAAAAGGACTAGATTTAGCCTTTCTAAAAAAATACAACAATTTTTTGATAGGCTCAAAAGAGAAAATTTTAAGATTTTTTTGAGAATTAGCAGTGAGCTTTCCTCTTTACCTCGAGATAAAAAGTTTCTTAGTTTTCTTTACCCTCTTTTTTATTGACATGACAAAAGATGGTTTTAGGGGAAGGCCGAAAGGGAGTATAGGCTTAGACTGAATAGAGTAGTAGTTCCATAAAACGACAAAGAACATTGTATTTTAAGCCGTATGGCTTTACATCTATTAATGCTTTCTCGCAGCTTCAGGGATATTTGAGATCTTTGGATTTGATCAAATATAAGATTAAAGATTCAACCATTGTCGTTTCTTCATATTTTGAGTGGGGATTGGTTTTAGAGTTCTTACGTTGATTATTGGTGATTCAACCTATCATAATTATATAACACAGTTAAAAACAAACCCACTTCATTATTTTTTCACTTAAATGAATGTATGAGTGTCATAATGAAGCCTGTTATAGCAAAGATTATCAGCATTAATTACTATTTATACTTCCTGTTTAAAATTAATAAATGATGAAGTAACAGAAATATCTTGTGTTTACCATGTTTTCTAAGAGTTGGATTCAGATTCTTATGTAAGAGGATGATTCGAATTTGAGAAATATTGGATTCGAATCGACTTTTTATTTTTATTTTAGCACCACGTCTTACTACCCGTTCAAGTTGTACACTTATGTACTTTTTTTTAGTACCATGTTTTACTACCCATTTGGGTTATATGCTTATGTACTAATTATGCTAACGCTTTTTAGGAATCAGAAAGGAAATATTTAGAGAAAATTTACCAGCATTTACGTGGAAGGAAAGTGGAAAACAATTTTGGAAACACCACCCTCAGTACACCGACAGAAATTCTAACCCCGATCTCACTGTCATCGGCAGTCTAGTATACTGTGAGAGTGACGCCTTAGACAATGTGGACACCAAAGAGGATATAGAATTTACTAAAATAACAATGTATTTTCCTAACAATTTCTGTCAATTACTAATGCATTCCTTAGAATTTACCTCTATCCTCCTGTTTTCAAGCACTGCACAGAACGTCAAGCAGCCAGTATGCGCCAAAAAATTGACATATAGGTTTTTTATACATCGCTACTGGTATAGGCTCGTTTAAGCCTAGTGTTTAACATCTAGCTGCCATTTTCTGCATCTGATACTCAGGTTAATTGAAGGGAAGTATTGGCAAATTGGCTCAAATATTATTATTATTATTATTATTAGCACTGCGTCTTACTAACCGTTCGGGTTATACGCACTTAGGCTAATGTGTAATGGGTGATTGTGATATGAAATGGAGGACCTACAGTTTAATGTGGAATCCGAACCACGGTGGAGGCCTGGGATTCCCCACATTCACAAGTTGTGATTAATACACGTCTTGTCAGAAGTGAAGGAAGGGTTTGGTAATCAGATAAATCTGTGCCGGGACCGAGGATTGAGCCCCGGACCCTCAGCACAGAAGTATTACACCTTACCCCTAGAACACCAGGTCACCCTTGACTCAAATAGAATGTAACACTAACAATGCTACAATTTGAGGTGGGAGTGTAGGTGATAAGATAAAAGGCAAGTTTTTTTTAGGTTTTATGGTAAAACATTTTTTTGGGGCCATAATAAATAAAATATTGATCCAATAGAAACAAAGTTTAATTTTCTTTTCATGGTGACCTCAACAATTGTTGAATATCTGTCATCATGAGAAACTTTTTAAATGAAGATAAAAAGTTTTCATTAAATTCCATAACAGCTTTCAACAACTGTTGATACCACCTTGTGAAGAAAATTAAACTCTAAGTTTCCACTGTAGAATGATTTGATTTATTTTAACCAAATAAAGTTTTTCTTTAAAAACGGCAAAAGCACTGACATTAACTCAAGTTTCCTCTACTCTCACTTTACAGTACGGTTAACACCATGGTGTGTATGACCTACATGATATGATTTGCTCTCGTGTTTACTTTTTCAGAAAGCATTAAAACATGCTTTTGCGAGCCGAGTCGAATGCAACATTGTGCTCTACTGCTCCCCGCAGTTATGCTTTGTTTAATATACTTATAATCAATAATATAGCGTGGCCTGCATGAATAGGTTTATGTTTAGACATGCGCTTAAAAAGTGGAATAAACAAACGAACAAAAACAACAACTTGATCAATGGAAAGCATAACGTGTATACTAGACGTGACCTTTCTAAATAAAATTGCAACTTTTAGTTACGGCGTCATTAATCATGCAATTTCATAGAATTCAAGATTAAGGCCGTAACTACTCATTTTGATTTTAATTTCAATGCTAAGATTGTATCTATGTTTTTGTGGGAAAACTTCTGTGATTTTTTAAAACTTACACCTCATAGTTCTAGAACAAATATTGCTGGAAATTATACACGTTATTTTCATGCTTATATCGATCACTTTTGCGTTTTTATTTGAGTTTCTCTGCCAAAGCCTTAATTCGATAAATGTGTGAGATATTTAAAATATACTGTACCAATCCAAATATTGTGAAATTTCCCTAATATTTTTGTTTCTTAGAACTATGAATTGTTAGTTTCAGAAACCATTGTAATTTTTTTTTACAAAAAAAAAGTTACAAATAATTCAAATGCTATTGGCATAGTCTTAAGGTTAATTATTTCTTTAATTTGCAATGATAAAATTCGATGGCCGCATGCTCTAAGAAGCTACTCTCGCAATTGACTAGACTGCCGATGACGGTGAGATCGTGGCTCGATCCCATTCGGGTGTACCGAAGGTGATTTTTGCTAAATTGTTTCTCACTCCCTTTCCACGCAGATGCGGATACACTATCTCTAAATTGAACCGTCCTTATTCCTATCTCCTATCCTAATTAATACATGTTCGTATAGCCTGAAAACGCGGTGGTAAAGAATACTGCAACGAACACTCAAGGCTAAGCTGTTCTCTTCGAAAAGTATTCAATCATAATTAGGTATACTTAATAATAAACGAATATATACCATGGAGCTACAGTTCTTTGGTGCTGACTGACAGTTCACAGCTGACTTCTGACAGTCAGCAATTAGGTATAAACCTACATTTTGACCGTCAGAAGTGACAGCTGCTAAACACATATTTTTGCAGATAATTTGGTTCTGCGTAGGGATACATAATTTGGTCTGGTAATTTTTCAAAGCTTTTAGCTGTCAGCTGTAAGCTGTCTGTAAGCACCAAAGAAGCCATGGGGCTACTGTATTATACATACGGAGAGGACATCCTTATGCCGTAGCGTTGCGAGAAAGTGAACCAAGCCACGCCCCCACGGAGAGACGGACCGAGCCGCTGTACGCCATAGTATGGCAACCGGCCGCCGGTTTAACATGGGAAGCATAGAGGAAAAAGGGACGCACGTTCACTTGAATTAGAATACAACCAGACTGAGAGCTTTTAGATGCTCTATGTAAGCAGGGTGTAAATGTTGAATAATTTTGCGTTATTTTTATGAAAAACACATAAAATATTACTCAATATTTCGGGTAGTAGCAAGCTTCTGAAAATACAAATTAACCGAAAATCTATATTGTTGTTGCTAATATTAATAAATTAGCTTAAAATAAAAATATGTTTAAGCTAAAATTGATATATATTCATTATTTTAGTATTGTAGTATTTTTTTAAACTCATATTAGTTTTGTTGTAACTTAACTAACTTAAGTAAATTGTGAGAATAGTGAATGTTATCCACAGAAAAATTCCGTTTGTAAGGGGGAAAGTTGTAGAATACTTAGTATTTTCTTTCTCGGTTTATTAATTACATTAAATATATAATCATATAAGTTACATAACGGATAGGTCTATATAATCATGACTGTTTGGTAGGAGATGCAAGCAGCCACGCGTCACCGCGTCCCGTCCCCCCGCCCGCCACCCCAACATTCCCCGAGTCAAAGTCAGCTTCAGTTGTGCGTCAAGATAACCCATCCCTACATATATAATATCTCCATGATATATACCAGTGTTCATTGAAAAACTTTCCACCTAAATATCTCGTAACAACTCATGGTTGATTTTTTTATTTTAATTTTAAAGGTGAAGTAAGGTAGTGAGGTTGGTATAATCTTGAGTAGCGTGGCTAGGGTCACGTTAAAGTCATGATTTTTTTAAATGAAATTCCATATTTTTTGTTATATATTCTTGTAGAGGACGTTGTTGAATTTAAAAACTGGTGATGTGTAAAGTTTTTACATTTAAAAATTGTCATGTGTTGAAAGCCTCATTAATATTTACGTTTCAAAAATAGTTACGAAAATAAAATAGGACAATACTAAATATTTTGGATTGACAAGTGATTTTTTTACTCAGGCAAAAATAAAATATTATTATATCCTAGCTTGGAGTGAGTTCATGACTTTTATTGTCACGAATTAGATCAAATGAGATAAGGTAATTATTGAGTTAGCGTATAAACCGAACGGGTAGTAAGACGCGGTGCTAAATATAATATATAATTATTGTGTTATGCAACATTTACCTGATATGTCTATAATCTGTGCAAACTTTGAGTAAAAAAATTTGGTAGCTAACAAATGAAAGATGGTTTCCTAATAAAACCAAAACAATAGTTTTTCATGGTGCACTCAATACAATAATAGTGTTTACGTTCGTTTACGTATCCTGCACAATGTCGCATTTAAATCTAACAAGTTCAATCCTTTGGATGAAAAGGCTCTCTGGTTCTGTAGGCTCAAATTCCCGATTTGACCTTGAAATGTCAGTTGCTTGAAGTAAAATTTAATAGCTTATGAGAGATGGTAGTTAATTATGATCAACCGATACACTCCGCATGAAAGAAAATTCTCAACACATTTATTCACCTGAAATATCATGTTTTTAGATTGTCAGTTATATTCCCCGATATGTTTACCCAAAATAAACCCCTTTTGCGACGAGCAGGAACCACTGGCACAGCCAGGATTCGTTTGTGGGGCGGAGGGGGGGTTAGTTTCATTGACCAACTAAGCCTGGTTCATTGATTTTTCCCACGGGAAAATTTGAAAATTTAAGTACTGAAAAATTCAAATGCATCAAAAGAAATACAATAATATCCAAAATAGTTTAAAATTAATAAAAATTGTCATAATTCTGTAATTATTATGGTTATTAAGTTTTTATGAACACATCCATGCATACTGATAGATTATACAAACATGCAAGTTTCAATACATTCTATTTTGTAAATTTGATTTATAAAATTATTTTATAAGCTAAAATCTGAAAATTAAAATAAGCAACTTGCACTAACTCTTAACTCACAAAATCACCTTTGAACTAATTCACTTTAGTCTTTTGTTAATTTTCCTTGTCTTCATATAAAGTTAATTGAGAACTTCATCCAACCCACGTGGAAATATCATATCTGGGGCAAATTTAGCATTCCCAGATATGGCCAATTCCAGTTATGGGCTAGATCTGATATTTTTCTACATGGGTCCGTAACTGACACCTCTGGATGTATGTACATGAAGCTGATTAAGTCTGTCTTCATTTGTAGAGTTCCTCATGTATGATCTTAACAGCTTTAGAGACGAGAAAGAACGTGGGCAGCGAGGTCTGGAGGAGGGGGGTTAGGGTGTTCAACCCAACCAGTAGGAGAAATGTCTACATGTTCGTGACTTGAAACTCTAAGGAGGGTCGGCAAAGGCAAACGTGGTACAAGGGGAGGAAGACCAGCTCTAGGACGCGAAATGAGGTTTCCATCTCTTGGCGTTGGTCGTTTATTTGTCTGTTGCTAGACGGGATCCTTAGTGGCCCCTGGAAACTGGACTTGTTACATGCCGTGCGTATGTTTATCAGCTGAAACAGCGTCACTAACCCCCTAGTTAAGTTAGTGTAACCCGCTACAGTGGCCGCATGGTCTAAGGCGCTACTCTTGCAGTAGACCAGACTGCCGATGACGGGAAGATCAAGGTTCGAATATAGGTCAGGTGTGCTGAGTGTGGGTTTTCCAAAATAGTTTTCCACTATCTCTACACGCAAATGCTGCTACACACCCTCTAAATTAAACCTTCCTCATCTCTACTAAATTAACGTTATTAGTACTATATATTCATACAACCCGAACGGTTAGTAAGACGTTGTGATTAGAAACCCCAACAAAAAACACAATACTTTTAAATTTACTTAAAATTAGTACGGACCCAACACCTAACCTCCCTTGTTACATTACATCCTGTATAATATTTATAATATACTTGGCCCCACGTCTTACTACCCGTTCAGATTATGCGCTTAAGTACTAATTAAGCTAATGGGCTAGGAATAGGTAAGGTTGAATATGGAGGACGTGAGCCCGCATTTGCGTGGAGGGAGAGTGGAATAATATTTAGGGGAAACCACCCCTAGTCCACCCAAGCGAGATTTAAACTTTGATCTCCCCGTACTCGCCAGTCTAACTCAACACAAAACTAGCGCGTTAGATAACTACACCATCGAGGCGGGTTCTTGTAGGATAATTTTCTAGGGTAGCTCCACTCAAAAAGATAAAATATGATTGTATAGTATAGAATCAGTCGCTAGAATAATTTATTCCGATATCCGGCTGTACTGGTGTTTACCTTATTTAATTTTTCCTGAGAGATATTCCGAAGCTAAATTCAACTTCTTTGAGCGATATAAGATTATTAACTACCGAGCTGGGAATGAATTTGATTCGTCGTAATTCTTATAGAATATAAGTTGAAGAACAATATTATTACGTAAATATGTTTATTAACAATTTTGTTTATAGCACCAATAATTATTATTTAAGATTTACAAAAATCACTTATTACAAACGTAATTTTCAAGCCCTTACTTATAGCTATTGTCAGGAAAGTCCATATTATTTCATCAAAACCATAGTTTTATTCATTATAAATCTAAAATTGATTAATTTAATACAGCAATCGCTTACTGGGATATTATCAATAAATGTGTATTTTTTACAGTGTGATTTTGATATAGTGTGCTAAAATTAAAAGGTTGGAAGATGTCGCTGCTATATCGACTATATTGGTATGATTGGCAATGTCCTCGTGAGGAGCTATGGAACTTCATTATTTGAAGTTTCGCCTCGAGTCTAGGCAACTTTTCTGGCATGGCAGTGGTGCTACCGCTAGATAGAGGTATTGGTACTATCTAAACATTGTGCCTTATCCTACTAAAGATCTCATTATTACCGCGAGTATGCCCTATTACATCCGTAAACAAGGTGCATGTCAGCTTGATCCATGAATGTATATTCCTACATCTCTGTTCCGCTCTTGTTTGATGGGCCATGCCCTCAGTAATCATGTGACCTTTAGTTGGGCGACTAGGGAGTCAATTGGTCTGAAGGCTAGCTGCTTATAGTATTATTTTGGTAGGAAGAACATTATCTGGATAGTTACTAAAGTTATTAAAACAATTTTAATACATTCATAAATCAACCCATGTTATCCATTGATGTCACTTTATATAGATATTATACCTATAGAATAACACAAATAATGTAGTAAAATATTATCAATGTTGGCCGCAAGGAAATATGTTTTTATATTTTCTAAACTGTTCTTCTAACCAAAATTAGGGTACAAGAGTCAACCAGTTCTGCCAATAGCAGCACAATACCATCAATAAACGCACCCCGTAGGTCAACCAGGAAAACTTGTGAAATCCCCACGTGTGAATGAAGAAAACTGCAAACGTTTTAGTTATATTTAAGTCAGATTAGTATATAGTAATTGGTATTAAGGAGCCTCATTCCTATGTAGAACTAGAAATAAATGAAATAGAGTGACAACATACTATAGAGGAATACTATAAAAGAAAAAAGGAAATATGATTCTAAATATTCTAGTAACTAGTTAGGGCCAGTTTCATAGTCAAATTTAGTACGCCTCAAGTGCGGCGCTACACTAAGTACATGACGACACCTACCTAAACCAGAATGGAATGGGCCAGTTTCNATAGTCAAATTTAGTACGCCTCAAGTGCGGCGCTACACTAAGTACATGACGACACCTACCTAAACCAGAATGGAATGGGCCAGTTTCCTATGCGAGAACGGCCCATTCCATTCTGGTTTAGGTAGGTGTCGTTTTGTACTTAGTGTAGCGCCGCACTTGAGGCGTACTAAATTTGACTATGAAACTGGCCCATATACAGGAAATAAATGATAATACCACCATCTAGTGGTAGCACCGCTATCATGCCAGACCGGTTGCCTAGACTTCAGGCAACATTTCAATTGTTTGACGTTTTATAGCGCTTTAAGGAGGACATCGCCAAACATGATCTCCTTATAACAATATAGTCGTTATAGCACCATCTTCCAACCATTTCATTTTGACACGCTACTTAAAAATAATCCTGTTAGGTGTTAAGTTTCATTCTCCCCCCCCTGTTCCCCCCCTCCTCCCCCAACTCTCCCCATTTATTTGAGGTATTTAACGTGCACTTTTTGAACTGTCTGATTAAATCAGCACACGACTTATAAACTAGATTAAACAGACACAATATCCAGCTCCCTGTCTGTTATTCTATCACAGTGAAAGGTAAATCCCACATTTCACTAATGACAAATTTTTCGACCATGCCAGGAAACAAACCCTGAACACTTAATTGAATAGACAGACACGCTACCGACTGAGCTAAGGTGTCGGACTCTGTATAGATAATTTACACCTAAATAGTATTAGAAAAAACATCATTTTTAACCGTAGCTTTCTACTCGTCCTGACTATATGCATTTTAATTACGCTAATTAGGTAGAGATAAGGAGGGTAGAATTTAGAAGAAATTAACTCGCATTTGCGTGGAGTAATAGTGTTAAAAACCATTTAAGATAAATGAACCTGACATTCTTCTCCATGTGCTCACCAATGCAAGTGACCTTTAATTCCTTTCCTTCCTAAAGCATTCCGATGAATTTTTTTTTTTTTTCGTTTTACTCCAATTCATTCACGTATTCTCCTCCGTATATTTTCTTCTTGCTGTACGGTGGATTAAAACTCATGCCAAAAGAAAAGAGAAAAGCATAAACTTAATCATATAATGAGTTCTAAGCTTATCAGATTTCAGCCTTATCGGCATTGCTGGTTTGAGGGGACTTGACATAACTTGAGCCTTTCTTTTTTTTCTGTGCTTCAACATCAGTTTAGGAGACTCAATCAAATTTCAAAATCAACTACTCAAGTAGTGCGCATGCGTCTAAAAATAAAAAAAGCAAAATACTATCGGAAAACCACATCAACAGTTGTGAAATGATTTAAAATAACTCGTTAAATGAAAGGTGCGTGTTTCGTTTTTTTTTAAATTATTTGTTTCACGAATTATTACAATAATTTGAAAACATAAGTCGTGGTATTAATCTTAAAGATCTGTTTTATACACTTGAAAATAAAATCTGTCAGCTATCAGCTGTTTCTATTTTGTGTCGCAAAGCATCATGGGTCAACAGACCTGCCTCTTGGTATTACTGGCTACTAATCGAGAGGTCCCGGGTTTCATACCCGGTGGTACCATAGGTATCTTTCTCGAAATGGAATTATTCCTATGGTCGTCATGGTCTTGTTAACTAGGCTTAAGTTAGGTCTCTTACCTCGACTGGTACATCATCATAATAATCTCATCGGGCTGAAATAACCGCATCTACATGGTGGCCCAACCTCAGAAGACGGCTACATTTCCGCCACCGCCAGAAAGAGACCTTCAAACCCTGTGGCATACGCTGACAAAATTAATAAAAGGATCAAAATACATTTCTCCAACGTGTGAACTGCTGCACCCACCCTATGGTAGATTCTTCTCTTTAACTTTGTTCGTCGAACATGTGGTGAGCCAAGTTTTAATCTCTTGTAAGGACATAGTAATGATGTCCGCCATATTATTTACCCTCCTCACCCCTCATATCCCTCTTCTTCCCTCTCTCGTGGTATGATACTCACTATTAATGTTCCCAAACCGAGTAATTGTGGAGGAGAGGGAGAATTCCAGCTAATGTAATTAATGATTGGTAATAGCAATCAATGTTTGAAACGAGAAATAAACCACCTTCCTTCCCCTCCTGTTAAAAACCAAGATAAACAAACAAACAAACAAAATCCTCTGAGGTATTGTCACCGTCATTAATCACCGGATGTTTCAACCGCGCCAGACGGTAGAAGGGGGAATTTCTGTTACCACATTCACAGAGTGAATAGTCAGGCATGCGAGGAAAACAGCATGACAGAGACACTTTTAGCGATTAGGTTGATAGCTCTGTAGGTTTACCACTTGATGGGATTTTCTTCTTCTTTGCGTCTCACTCCTCGCTGGGGTTGTATACATATATTATATTAATTACACTAATGTGTTAAGGATACGAAAGGTTTAGCTTAGAATAAATGTACCCTCGTTCCCATCGAGGAAGGGTGAGATAGCATTTAGGGTAAACTACCCTTAGTGCAACCAACAGGGATTACAATTCCTATCTTTCCATCTTCAGGGGTTCAGTATATCTCTTAGACCATGCAACCACAGGAGCGAGTTTAATGGGAATAAAAGTATTTGATTAAATATGTGTATACCATATATTTTATATACAAAGCTGCTTTCTGCTAAATGATTTCTCACTCTTTCTGCATGAAATTGCGGGTACCTTTCTTAGAAATTATCCCTGTTAACGTTATTAAATACTGTAATACCCAGACGGGTAGTAAGACACGGTGTGAAGTAAATATGTCAATATAGTCTGTGATGTCACGTTTGAGCTTCCTAAAAACGCAAATATTTGATGACATTGCTTTCAAAAAATATACAGTGTGTGTCCATAAATTATTCCCCACGTTTTAAGCCCTTTTAAATTAGTTATTTTAGGAAATATGTATTTTATGGAAGTAATGACCTATTGTGATAATCAATTTAACTAAAACAAAGCTGTCTTTAAATGTATTATTAATTACTGCTAGCTCCTAACATAACTAATTTATTAAGTTTTATAAAGAGATGAATACTTTATGGAAAGACCTGTACTATTGCAACAATTTGTACGCTCATATAATATTCTCTCCCATGCCATTGGTTTTTGACTCGCCAACGAAACATGAAAACAATAGACTATTTTTACTCAAAATAATATTGAGTCGTTAATGTCCCGTAAATTGCAAAACGTACAAAGTTTCTAATACATTATCAGGTAGGCTTATACTCTGAATAAGGGTCCCACTAGCACGCAGTAAATTTTGGTCTTAGATAGAAATTTTTGTATGTAAAAAAAAGCTTTATAATATTTTATTTATTTAACTTTGTCAAAATAACGTGAATAAATTTAATTTTTATTTTATCAACACGATTTATTAAAAGTAGCTATCACGCTTTTTAAAATTAATATAAATATTACAGAAACCTCTTTTAACCATAATTTCATGTGTAATATAAAGGTGTCATGATTGTTTAACAGATTGCTTAACTATCTAAATTTGAGTTAAAATTTGACTTTCAACCTTTCCCCCTGTGCCCTTAAAATTTAATGAGATCTTTAAAAACAAATAATTTATCTTTGAACATGATTTACAATACAACACAAGATAAGTCAGTTATAGCCCGTCTACAACAAACATACCCGCTTGTAGGACTCGCAATAACGCAATCCCAAATGCACCCGTAATTACGCTTCTCTTAAATACAAAATAGACTGTCTACAATGAAAAGTTGTAAGACGTAATTTCAACCAATATGAACAAACATCAATGATGACTATAAAGGTCAAATTCATATTAATGTTTTCAAATAAGAAATGAATATTTAAAAAAATATTTAAATGGTTAAATACACATGATTTTAATTGAAAATCCTGTATTCATTACTATACATTTCCAAGCGTTGTTATCATAGACTAAATAACCTAATATTATTTGATTTTAGTTGTCCATCCATACTGGTTATTTATAGGCTGAACGCAAGCCAACGCAACTACATAAACGCAAGAGATGAACAATGTCCACCTCCTCCCGACAAGCGGGTTCGACAGTTCCTACATACGATTGTGTTTGCATAAGCTATTGTAGACAAACAAAATTACGTTATTGCGTAGTTGTGAGTCCGACAATCGGGTGCGTTTGGTTGTAGATGGGCCATTACAGCCGAAGCCCCACATAAACCTCCGTATCCATAAGATTTGAAGTACTCCGTAAGAGATCGACTTCACACTAACAGATTGCATTGTCTACAAAATCCTTATCCTTAATTCCTTAGTCCTTATCACTCTGTAGAAGTTGATTCAACTCTAACCTTCTAATGATTAGTTGATACGGACTGCTAAGGACTACCAATCACAGAAAAGTAAGGGTGTGCTTGCATCGAAATGAAAGCACCAATGGCATTAACAGAGCCATTAAATAACTAGATCACGTTTTAAATAATTTATTATTTGTGAGCCTACCTTTCAAATGTAGCCAATCCTTGACGTTGTATCAAAATATGTTGTGTAGTTAATTGTGTTAATAAGTGTCCATCTATGATACCGTCTGCTTCACACATGACCTCTGCTTGCACCTGGCTCTAGAAAACTTTCTTTCAAAGAGTTTAATTGGACGTTGTTTCCAACTTCCCCATTGGCTGTTATGGTAACGTGATTACGGATAAGGATACGGACTGGATAGACGTGACTACAATTTCTAAGGACTTTAAGGATATGGAGCTTACGGAACCTCTAGGCCTACCGCGTCGGAAGATTTTAACTGTACAGCAAGACTAACCCTTAGAAAAATAGCAAGTATCGACAGAAACCATGAATCTAGCCAGGATATATGCGCGGTTGAACATTCTAACCACTCAGCCCCCTAGGAGGCTCAAGAAACTTCGTCCAAAGTGTTGCCAGATCGAACACCACCAGTGCGCTTTCTCATTGGATACAAAATGAAGTGACGTCACGGAAATGGCGTTATTTAAATTATTAACGGTAAAACAAAACAGATGAGAGAAAGGATTAGATTAAAATCTTGATAAAGACTACGAACACGCTATGGAAAAGGATAAAAATAGCTTCAGAATTGTTTAGTTTATGTGTTGAAATACTAATGCATGATATTATGTTGAAATACCTTTCATATAGAACTGTTGGCACGAATAGACAGATATGTGGGATGATTTACGATGGCACACATTTGCTTCAGTTTATTTTTTACTGTAGCAAGGAAATGTAAAGTTGTATTCTATCTGGCAAATTGAATACGTAATACCTGCTCCGGTAGCCGTGTGGTTTTGGGGTCGGAATCCCGGTCGGGTGTACTGAGGGTGATTTCTACCAAACGTTTTTCCACTCTCCCTCCACTCAAATGTGGGTACACTTCATCTAAATTCAACCATCCTCTTCTCAAACTCACTAGCGTAATTAGTACATATGTGGATAGCCTGAACACCTAGTAAGATGTGGTGCTAAAAAACTTGTAATATTAAATACTCACTTATCCGATGTAATGTGAGCCATTTCCATTACGGATAGTGATTAGTTCGGATGAAACGGAAGGTTCATTCTTAAGGTACAGTGTTATGGTTTAAAATACAGTATATTGAAGACCAAATTAATGTATCGTAATATTTTGGTAGGAAGGAGCGTATTTGACAGTTGCAAGAGGAACTAAAACTTATTTCACGTATTCATACGTCAAGTAATGTTATCTGCAACTGTCACCTTTGATGGATATTATCAATATCTATAAAATAACACTATTAATATAGTAAAATGAAATCAAATTTGAAAACAAAATTTGTATATTCTAAAAGTTCCTTTATTCCAGAAGGTTACTAAAAGCATTATATCCCTAAAATACATTACAATATTAAGTGATTTGATTTTACATTATAGAAAAATACATACATAAGCCAGCCTAGGATAGTCGAAACTTCGATAGTGAATTCTTATATAATCGAGACTCGGATAATCGAGGCTTGGATAGTTAATGCTCAAAAAATCGAGGTTTGGCTAATCAAGCCTAGGATAATCGAGGCTAGGATAGTCAAGGCTTGACTAGTTGAGACTCAGCTAATTGAGGCTTGGATTGTCAATGCTCGAATAATAGAGGTTTGGATAATCAAGCCTAGGATAATTGAGGCTAAGATAATCAAGGCGCGGATAAGCGATATTTAGATAACAAAGACTCAGTTAATCGATACTATTCTGTAGTATAATTATATCTGTGGGTAAACTAGGAACAGGTATTATTATTATTATTATTATTATTATTATTAGCACCGCGTCTTACTACCCGTTCGGGTTATACGCACTTACGCTAATGTGTAATGGTAGGGTGATTGTGAGATGAAATGGAGGACCTAAAGTTTAACGTGGAATCCGAACCACAGTGGAGGCCTGGCATTCCCAGGAACAGGTATTAAGAAACCTTTGGGTAGTAGAGAAAACTCGGACCCAGAAGGCTGAGCTTTGATTCTGAACTGAGTAAAATAATGGCGATTGATTCATTTTATACAGGAGAATTCTGAAAATAATAAACTTAAAACTAATATTTGATACACATGACTGCAGTTCAATCGAATCAAGGTACATTTATTTAGGGAAATTGAAAGAGCAGCACTATGAATGAGTTAAGGTTTCAGATGTTTAATTGTTGATTTAAGAGCCCATCACAGGGACGATTAACCGGGAGATTTTTACGCTACAACGATAAAACGTATCTAAGTTTTTCTAATTCTTCATTTAACAATAGCGAAATTAGGATCAGTTTAATGGTGTTTTGTTTAATATGTTTTTTCAATCTTGTTTTTTATATACAAAAAGGTGTCTATGGTAAAACTGTTTCACTGATCTTGATTCCACTATTTTCTAAACTATAACACAGAAAAACTGTACCTAAATTCAAAGTTTAGTTATAGCTATATTACCTCCTTAAGATAGGTTCTATCATTGGGGTAAGATGTTTTCTTAAGGTGTGGTTAGACTGCAATCACTCACATTCTCATCATTTATCATGGGGCTTAAAGCGCATCTCCTACTGTGTCGGATAACTTGCACACATAATCGTTTAAGGTCTGTTTGATGGTAGATTAAAGGGTTATTGGATGGGGAGGAGTAAATGGGAGGAAAGGATTTACTCATCCTAAAACCTCACAAGTGATAAATAACTACTGTATTCCTTTTATCTACCTTGCATTAGCCTCTATGCTTTCATTTCATTTTATTTTATCCATATATTTGCCCAAATATTTATTGTGGCTTATCAACAGTGGTTGTATTCACATCTGGGACTCCTAAGCACTCAAAATTAACTCCTCCCCTTTCCCCTTATTCTATCTCGTTACTCCTGAGGATAATCAGTGAGGTTAAATACTTCCTCGATATAACCGTCTAGGCACTCTTGACTGAAGCAGATACCATTTCAATACTTGATGCCAGCGCTTGATTATATTTTATTACGAGGGGGCGTGTTTAGTTACCTCTTTAGGTAGTGCGATGATAAAAAAGAAAATTACAGGTGTGACCTACAGTCCATAAGCCATAGGAGTGTTGGTAGCTGGCAGTTGGCAGAATAATTTTATTGTAAACATTGGCTGAAAGTCACTAATATCAACCTGTTCTGAAATAATGATTATTTTCTTATTCATGCTATATTAAATCAACACGCTTCTAATAATACTTTCCTAAGAAGTATTGTTTGATTGAAATTTTCATAACTAATTGAAAGAACAAAACATATTAATAAAACTATTATGTTTTTTATTTCGCAGATGTGGCAACAATATATATTATAGTACATCAAATAATAAATTAAAAATTACTATGTTCACACTTGTATCGTCTTACAACTGACCACCAAAATAAATAAAATTTTATAACTTAGATAAAGAACCATGCAACATATTAATTTCAAAATAAACTTTTGATTTATTTTGTAAACAAATGCACATCAATACAGCCGAATATGTTTTGTATGACATCAATAATCGCCCTCATTTTGTCTGGTTCGCCGTCCTAGCTTGTGAATAGAAGGCAGAAGAAATCTAAAAGCTTTTGTTTGTAAAACGTTTTTAAGTACTGACTGTGTGTTAAAGACACTACTAATAGGCACACATACAGTGAGATTTTGTATCAACACTTGTTCCATTAGTAATAATAATAATTAGCACCGCTTCTTACTACCCGTTCATGTTATACGCTTAAGTACTAATTACGCTAATGTGTTAGGAATCGGGAAGGTTGAATATAAAGGAAGTGAACCTGCATTTTCTTGGAGGTAGAGTGGAAAACCATCTACGAAAAACCACCCCAGTTCAACCAAACAAGATTCGAACCTCGATCTCTCCATCCTCGGCAGTTTAGCTCAACTCGAAAGTAGCGCGCTAGCTAACTATGCTACCAAGGTGGGTCTCGCTCCATTAATTAGCAGCTCCCTCACTTCGGAGGGACAACATGGTCTAAGGCGTCACTCTCGCAACTGACTAAACTGCCGATGACTGGAAGATTGGATTTCGAATTTCGGTTGAGTGTCCTGATAAGGTTTTTTCCTAAAGGGGTTTACACTCTCCCTCCACGAAAATTTGGGTACACTTTCTCCCAACTTTAAATATATCATTCACACCAAATTAGCGTATTCATTACATATGCATACATCCGAAATGGATAGAAAGACGCGGTGCTAAAATATGTTTAGTATCTGTGAGGCTACCCTATTCGATCTTTACCTCCTAATCCTATTCCTTAATACACATATTGACCTCTTCAACGCTTGGTATATTTAAAATAAATAAATTGTTGCGTTTTGAGAAAGTATTTACAGCATGTGGATTTTAGCTCCTGAAACCTACATCCATTTCTTTCTGCCCTAGTTTGGAATTCTAAACACCAACAAGTATAACTTCATTCCGAATGCATGTGCCGTAGTGACCATAGCTATAGTTTAGTGTACAGTTTTTTTTTAGTTTTATATGGGGGTAATGTATCATAGTTGTACTAAAGATTTGACACTTTCCCCGAAACATTAAACTCTTATCTTGAATTCTACTATATTTATTCTAAATGTTTTCACCTTTCTCATTTCGGAATCTACACCTATGTTATAATTACACTAATGTGTAAGGTTGAATTTAGAGAAATTATACTGACATTTCAGTGGATTTAGAGGGGAAAACCACATAAGGAAAGCCACCCTCAGTACACCCTACCATGATTTGTTCTTGATCTCCCTGTCATCGGCAGTCTTGTCTATCACTAGAGTAGCGCCTTAGACCATGTGACCACCTAAGATTAACTTAATTAAAGTGCATATAGCCCGGAAGTGTAGTAATAGAAAGTGGAAAATGGGAAGGGGGAAATATCTTGATCGTAATCTTGATGAATGAAGACACGGTAATCCATGGATCAGGGAGTCAAATGGGATCTTTAGTGTGTTTTCTTTTGACATATACGTAGAGTAAAATAAGCGGCGCACTACGTCACTCTGATGAACACAGGAAGCCAACATAACAGTCTTGAAGTACCATTACCTAAAAGGGAAATGTTGTAAGCTCTCCTGAAGACCTTGGCGAACAAGAGTTTTAATCACACGGGGCGTGGACCTGCCTTTGACCTGTCCAAGCTGCAATCCCATCCAGGCGGGCCACTTTGAGATGAATTATATATATATAAGATATTAAAATTAGATGATAATAGTTTGGCACGTAAATAAGCATTATTTACTTCTATCATTTAGGGAATATTATTGTAATCGTGAACATTTTAGAGCTCTAAACTATTATAGCTCTTGACATTTTTACATGTCCCAGAGTCAAAAACTCATAAAAGTGGGTTTTACAATTCTGCCTCTTTCTCTGTCTGTCTGCTGTATGTCTGTACCTGGAGCTACAGCCGCGATAAATTTATGGATTTTGTTCAAACTTGATATTTACCTGAGTTTGTTTAAACTGTATCTGTAATATTTTTTACACCAATCTGTCCCCATTCAGCCAATTATAAATAGGCTCTACTCTACTTATATTATAAGTAGTATCATGTCGTGGAGTGTTGCCAGAGTAAATATAGTTTGTTACAACTGTACCTATTATTTATTCTCCCCCACCGGTTTTGGACCCCATTTGACCAATCATACATAGGTTTTTTTTTATCTACATACTCCATTTCTTCTTTTAAAAACAACAACCCGAAGGTTTGTTTGATGGGATTATATCCATCAGTAGCTGGGCATGTAGTCATTATTTCAGTTGATTAGTGATGACTGCACCATCTGGTAGAAATCCCATGCATTAGGGGAGTTCAGGAAGTTGCCTTCAACACTGAGCGAGCATGAAAGCGGTATCAATTTTACCAGGAAAGGTATTTTTACGTATCTTCCAGGGATATTTTACATGACACAATCGACATGGGACAGACGGCTTTACTTCCTCTACGAAGGAAATTGTGCCACCAGTTTTTATCACTCAAGAAAAATCCGTCAACTTCTGATGGGTTTTTAACCCATGAACATTGGATCCTGATACACCTCAAATGGAAGTTTTATATTTAAGCTTATATCTGGCCGCCAATGAGTGTTCTACGGAGGTGTGAGAACATTTTACAGGTACAATATAAACTAACTCTGCCTTCCCTGGAAGCACACCACGTCACGCCACTGGTATTACTGATGGGCCAGCATGAACAGCTTTGATACTACCATAATAATTTATCGTGATGAAACCGGAAGTCGTTCATAACTAGGTCAAGGTGACGGGAGCTCAACTTGACCCGAACCAGAAATTGTGCTTTGGCTCATGACCAAAACACAGAGCTGGTATTGTATCCATTTATAAATAGTCTTTTACTTATAAAACAAGAAACAACACCCAAGTAAGCGTTATTCTTAAACCTATGCTAGCACGATATAAGGCGTCAGTCTCGCAATAGTCTGTACTGCTACTGATGGGAATTTAACATTTCCAAATCTAGGTATGGTAAATAGGGAGTGGTTTTCATTTTGTGATTAATCCCAGCGGATCATTTCATCCCCTATCCAGGATAATGTGGGTGCACTTACTATAAAACTAGATTCCTCACCCTTAACTTCAACCTTTTTTTCACTTGCGTACTTCTTGATAGCCCATTTTAAAATTGCATCCTTGATATTAGCAGAATATTTAAAATTCTATTTATTGTAACTAGAAATAAATATACAATAATAGATAAATAAATAGATAAATCAACGTAATAATAATAATAATAATAATAATAGCTTACTTTGGTGGCCGCATGGTCTAAAGCGCTATTCTCGCAGTAGACTAGACTTCCTATGACTGGGAGATCAAAGTTCTAATCTCAGTCGGGTGTACTGAGGTTTTTTTTACAAAATTATTTTCTACTCTCCCTCCACGCAAATGATGGTATATTACCTCTAAAATGCTTCCTTACTCATCCTTAGCCCATTATAGTAGCTACCATAATGCGTATAAGCTGAACAGGTAATTGGATGCGGTGATTTAAAAAAACATTATTAGGCTTAGGTCCAACACCTTAACTTAGTTGTTAACGTATCTGTATACTGAAATAAGGGTACCAGGTTTGATTCCCGGCATGCCTGAAAAATGTATCATTGGTGAAATGTGGTGATGAATTAACAGCTGGGGGCTGGATGTTGTGTCTGTTCTAGGTTTAAGTTAGTTAGTATTGTGCTGATATAATAATAACCTCAAATAAATGAGATAATAAAAATAAAGTCAACGGAAATAATATCTTCTCTCTACCCAAACATGTTCAGGCGCAGGGTTGGTAGTTCTGCCAAACATAAAAGTTGATCGGAATGCATATACAGTGCGGCGCTTGTGAGTCTCAAACCGCCTTTTCTAACGTATAAAAGCGATTGCGTGGACCCGAAACTTGGAACGTTGATCAAATGAATCGATATCACTGATTACTAAAGGGTGAAAAACAACTGATTAGGGGTTAGTTAATAACTACGGGTCATGTATTTTCGTGGCTGAAAGAATTAGATTTGTTATATCTAGGCGTTAGAATAGTCGTGCATAGACTCATAAATGGCAGAACTAAAGTGGTTTTGTTATTTATAATGTTCCTAGGTAGCACTGTCTGGCAGTAGAAGAACAAACAGGGGAGGAGGAAAAACAAATGACAGTACAATAATTTGTGTTGTGATACCCTCTCCTTTATTAAATGACATCATTCGATTCACAAAATCCATTCTACGCTTCTATATCAGCTACCTTTCGTTTCCTGGGCATTTTTCTCTAAATGATCAACAGATATATATTTATTTACTTTATTACTAAGACTATTAATAAGACTTATTATAATTTTTTCTATTGTGTACTTGTCTGGTCTATTTTTAAATGCACTAGTAGGGTATAGGAAATAGTAGGGTAAAATTTAGATACATTGTAACCATATTTGCATGGTGGTAGAGTGGGAAACACAAATAAAACACTCTTTGTAGACACACGCTTGACCTCCCCCTCACTGGAAAGCCCCAATTTGATTACGAATGAACATATCTGAGAGCTAGAAAACTATCAATTCGTGTATGCTTTGGTCAGGATGAATTTCAATGAAAGACCAAACCAGTTGAGAAATGCATTGCCTTCTATTTGTGACAATCTTAGGTACTCTCCCCTAATAACCCTAGTCATCATAGCTTTTTTTTTTTGCTTGCTAGCTCAGTCTCACTCTTTGGATGGGTGAAGGGACGGGGGGAGGGCTCTAAAGTGTAGATATCTCTGGCAGCACTGTGGGCTGACTGACCCGCCGAAGACAAAGTATAACTCAATTGGTTTCTTCTGATACCGTAAATTAGGGGTTGGCACTAATGCGACTCTTAACTTCCAAAGACCATTGATCAGGCTCTTATCTGATATATTTAAGCTACCTACAGTAGCCCCATGGCTTCTTTGGTGCTGAGTGACAGCTCACAGCTAACAGCTAACGGCTTTGAAAAGTTATCAGACCAAATTATGTATCCCTATGCTGAACCATATGTTCTTCAAAAACATATGTTTAGCAGCTGTCACTTCTGACAGTCAAAATTTAAGTGTATACCTAAATATTGACTGTCAGAAGTCAGCTGTGAACTGTCAGTCAGAACCAAAGAAGCCATGGGGCTACTGTAGACAGCCCCCTTAAGAACTTAGTAGATTACATGACTTGCAACAGTCATTGAGGTGTCTAAAGGCGTTACTGTCACAATAAACTATACCTCAGGTGACAAAGAGATTGGGGTTTAAATTCTGGTCAGGTGTATTGAGGGGGATTTATTATTAATGGTATCTCACTCTCCTTACACTCAAATAAATGTATAATTAATTAAAAAAATTCTACCTTTCTCATTTATACATCTATTAAGGTAGATGCCTTGGTAAGCGAAAAATTGTCGCACAGACGTTCAGCTCTAACGCAATATTTAATAATTATACAATGCGTTATTTCAAAATAAGGTCAACACCAAAATAAAGTCGAAGGATTCAAAGAGGTTTCCTTTACCTTAACAGCCCTATAGTTTGAGTTTTATTAATATAAAATAAAAGTGTGAAAATGTGATATCTCATTTTCAACTACTTTTTAAGAATATCTGCGTAACTATGAGACTAGACATGATGAAAAAGCGCTCTAGATTTAACCTTCCTCTAACAAATACGGTAATTTTTTGATAGGCTCACAATAGAAAATGTTAAGATAATTGAGAACTAGCAGCGAGCTTTCGTCTTTACCTTGAAATAAGAAGTGTCGTAGTTTTCTTTCTCTTCTTTATTATTGACATAATAAAGGGTGGTTATAGGTGAGGGGAGAAAGGCATTATAAGATTATAATTAGTAGAAAAGTGGTCCCAGAAAATGACACAGACCATTATATTTTAAGTCGTGTGGCCTGACAACGATTGATACTTTTTCGCTGACCGAGGCGGTCGTCTTAAATTAAACATTTCTACTCCTCGGATGTTTAGTTAAAGCTTATTCTCACTGGTAAAGGTGAAGATAATCCACCCGTTATTCCTAATACTACAATTAGAGTAAGAACACACTCTGGATTACTGTATAATGTGCTGGTCTGCTTCTGGATACTTTTTTTTTCGTGTTTACTAGAGCTTATGTCACGGGATTGACGCAAAAACAAGCTAACTCCGCAGTTTTTCTCTCCTAAATTGGTCTGAAAGTCATATTGACAAACATAATACTATACAGTGTGTTAAGAAAAATTGGTTCAATACTGTGGGATATTCCATAGTATTCATTTAAATGAGTAAAACAGTATTAGTAAACTTAGGTCCTCAAATAAACACACACACAGATACAGTTAGTTTGGTATTTCGCTAATCAAGCCTTGTTCACACGAGGATAGTAAACCATGACAGTTTCTGTCGTGACAGTTGCAACTGTCGCAATATGGTCACCGTGTGAACCAATATTACTGTCACTGTCAGACTGCCATGACATCCCTGTCACGAATCAAATCATTTTGATATTTGATAGTGTGACAGTACCGTCAACTACCACAATCACTTGCATCGTGTGAACCGGTCTTTAGCCCACTGCCGCGAGAATGAGCCATTTCCTTTTCGCGCCAAGCACGTGCAGGTGAGTTGTTGGAGTTGAAGCTATTTAATTATATAGCATTGTCGCTAGATTTGTATATAGTTTTCTTGCAGGTGTGTTGTTGTTGAAGTTATATGATTATTATAGCATTGTTGCTCTTTTTGTGAATAGTTGTCTTGCAGGTGTGTTGTTGGAGTAGAAGTTATTTGATTATTATAGCATTGTTGCTCGTTTTGTGTATAGTTATCTTGCAGGTGTGTTAAGGAGTTGAAGTTATTGGATTATTATAGCATTGTCGCTCGATTTGTATATAGTTTACTTGCAGGTGTGTTGTTGTTGAAGTTACATGCTTATTATCGCATTGTTGCTCTTTTTGTGTATAGTTTTCTTACAGGTGTGTTGTTGGAGTTGAAGTTATTTGATTATTATAGCATTGCTGCTCGTATTGTGTATAATTTTCTTGCAGGTGAGCTGTTGGAATTGAAGCTATTTGATTATATAGCATTGTCGCTAGATTTGTATATAGTTTTCTTGCAGGTATGTTGTTGGAATTGAAGCTATTTGATTATATAACATTGTCGCTAGATTTGTATATAGTTTTCTTGCAGGTATGTTGTTGTTGAAGTTATATGATTATTATAGCATTGTTGCTCATTTTGTGTATAGTTTTCTTGCAGGTGTTTTGAGGAGTTGAATTTATTTGATTATTATAGCATTGTTGTTCGTTTTGTTTATAGTTTTCTTGCTGGTGTGTTTAAGTTAAATGATTTATTAGATCGAGGATCTTCCCATGTTAGCTCCTTTAGCAGTGTGTTTGATGCACCTAGATTATTTCTCTGTGCCACCCATTTTATAATCGAATTTCTTTGGTTTTTTGTACGTCTATTTACCTGCACAGCCATCAATTCTTCAACTACTCTGGTAACTGCCCGAACAACTTCCACCATTTCACGATGGCTGAGGTATTCACGGTCTCACTATCACATTGATTTCAATTCAACGTGTGAATGAAGACTGCCGAGGCAGTAACTTATCATTCACTATCATGACTTGTACTGTCGTGACAGTACTGCCACCGTGTGAACAAGGCTTAGCAAAAATTAGGATAAGAAATTAAATGCTATTTAGGTTTACATAGCACAAAATTATCTTATTGTTGAAAAAATCTTTAAATACGTTGCCTACCGGTGACATCATGACAAATCAAGATAGGATTCCCCATGATAATATATTTACATTTCATTCAGAGAGTTTTAAAACAATGACATTGAAACAACTACAAACTTTTTAATAATTATAAAGATAGTCTTACAGTGTCACAACACTATTTTTTTATATTGAAGTATTTTTTTTCTAAACGCACTTTTTTTCTAAATCGTCTACAGCTCAGGCCATTTGGTTTACAAACGAAAATGGCCTGTAAGAATCTTTCAGCCAGGATGTAGAGTAAAAACGTACAAGGAACATATGTCTATCTAGAATAGAAAAAAAAGGTAGTTCATAAAGTAAGTTAATGTTATCCAGGCGTAAACCGTATAGTGAGTTCTTAGAGAGCTTAGTTGAGTTAAGCTAAGATGCAACCCGCTTCGCATGATAGCTTTAAAATCACCAAATAAGCAAAGTCGTTATTTATTTTTTTCTATTGAAATATTGGAATTAGCTGGTTTTTGCACGGTTCTCCTCCGATATTTCCTTCCACGCGACACGAAGTCAAAAGTTCAGCAACAAAGCCCCGGGGGTCTTTGGTTGTGGCTTGACCGTCTCTGCCCCGATCGCAGCACGTTGTGTGACTAATGTGCCGTGCGAGTTAGCGTGTGGGATTCACCCCTCTAACACTCACGCATCCCATATCCCTTTCCCCTCTACACGTGATTTTAATTCCAAACGCGTAATTCCAGTGGGTAAAAACCTATAAGAGGGTAAGTAGGGTGTGAAAGGGGTAGAGGGGATGACCACTCTGGAAATGAGTTTACGCGGTTGACAATGCGAGATGTGATTTCATTTTAAAAAATATAAAAAATGAACATCTCTCCGCGTGAAGTTAATTTGGTTATAAAGAATTTGCCAACAAACTCGATTGTAATTTACGTTCTTGATGAGAAGGTTTTTGTTGAGGTAAATTTATTTTGGAAACTAAACCACTAATGAAAAAAAAAAGTCCTCCCACTGAAATTAGCACTTTGGGTCAAAGTCACAAAGGAAACCCGCTAAGCTAACCTTTAAGGTGGAATGGAAGGTGACGCAAGTAAAGACCAGTGTTTTGGCAGTTTTTATGGCAAAATATTTTTTGACCAAAATAAATAAAATATTTCTCCAGTAAAAACATAGAGTTTAATTTTCTTCACATGGTGATATCAACTCTCTTGTTGAATATCTGTCATGAGAATAGCGGCATAAGATGATACACTTTTTAAATGAAGAGAAAAAGTTTTCATTAAAATCCAGGACACTCTTGACGGATAATCAATAAATGTTTTTATCATCAAGTGAAGAAAACTAAACTCTTAAACTCTATGTTTCCACTGAGGAAATATTTTTTAAATTTTAGTCAAAAAACTGTTATGCCATAAGTTATTTTAAAATTGTCACTAATTTAAAACATTCTTTTAAAGAATAGTTTCCTTTGTGAATCATAATAATTATGTTTTGTTTCCCAATCATCTGTTGTGCTTAGAAACGCTGTCATTTACGTTAGGGGTCAAATAAAACGTCAAGACATATAATAATTTTGAGGTTGAATTGTTTTTTATGATGGCAATAATTTCTCTATATGATAAATTAAAACACTTTTCGTATTCATCCACCTCGCAAACAATGATTTTAAAATTGATTTAAATTGATTTCTCTCACCAAAGGGACAGTGAACATCGTCGAGGTGGTTGGATATAAAAATAACTTTGTTTATAAAAGTATAAAATTGCTGTTAACTAACTTTATAGCAAGATATACTAAAACAATGTCAATTTTAACGTGAAAATCCTTCCTCAAATTCAAATTACAATCGAGCAATAATGGCTGTTAATTTACCTACAATGCAACGTTGTAAGCTAGCGCGAAGCTTCGAAATTTCGAATCTGATTTCTAGTATAGTTAAAATTCATATTCGATCCAAATTTTGGATCTTAACATTTACAAATATTCAAGTCAGATTCAATATTTCAAGCCAAAATAGTTTTCAGATTTGTATTCAACCGATTTTAATTCAAAAATAAAATCTTAAATTCAAACTTTTTGAGCTATCAAACTTTTAAATGAAACTAACATTGATCCGTAAATAAAATATAACAATTTCATAATGGTATATTATGGTATGGTATTTTATTTTAAAAACAATGTAATCACAAGAAAAAAAATTCCATCCCAAGATATTGGAATACTTATTAGTAAGCAAGGATTTGTATTCGGTTAGAAATTAAAATCTTGAGTTCACAGTCTTAAAACGTTGTAAAGAAGAGGTAGTTTTAATAAGTGATCATATTTAATTTGACCTCTATAACCCGAACGGGTAGTAAGACGCAGTGCTAATAATAATAAGTAGTTTATGAGCTAATACAAGGATTGTTGCCTACTCACCAGGGGGAGGCACGTTTTTGTTGTAATCTGTCTCGAGCTCATATTGCGCCTTAGCCTCAGCACCTTCCACCAGGTACAGGAAACTGCTGCAATTGGAAATAAAACATTTTAAAATAGAAAGTAAATACAATTATCTTTTATTGTGATAATATAACCTAAATCAGGGGTGAAAAAACTTATTTTTTAAGAGGGTCATTAGTAAAAAAATGTTAGACCATACAAAGGCTGTATTAACAATTTTAAGAAATCGTATGTGATTCCAAGATTTTAAATCTAGACTCGAATCTGAATCTAATATATTAAATTTCGAATCAAATCAGGATTTAATATTTTAAATCTTGAATTGAGTCTGATTCTAATATTTTAAATCTACAATCGAATTAGAATCCAAAGTTTCAATATCGAATCAAATCAGAATGGGAAATTTTAAATCGGAAGTATTTTGAATCAGATCCAAAATGAATATTTTATAACTAAATGTTAACAAATCAAACGTAAATGGAGTATTAGAGTAAATTATACGTTTTTAAAACTATTTTTAAATTAATAATACTAAATCTGCAAGCTTCTCTGTACAAGTCAAATAATGGCTAATTTCCTTTAAACAAGTTAAAATTAATCAAAAGTTTGACTTTTATAGAGTTTCAGATTAAATTCCACTAACAGACTCTAGACCCTTTTTGTATTTTCGAATCCGATTAGAATCTTTCAAATATAAAGATTTAGCATTTCAAATCGGTTTGAGATCTTGACCACATATCCGAGTTTGCAAACTACCTTCCATTTTTCCCGATGCGTATTAAAGTATTGTAATTTTTTTTTTCTTAAATGCAAACATACCAACAAACAATAAGTGGCTTATATTACGAGTTGTATTTCACATTCAATAAAACAAAGTAATGTCAAATACTCACACAAGTATGTATTTTACGTTATCCTATTAAGCTATGTACTGTACAAAGTTAAAATCAACCATGATAAGCATGTTGCACACACAGCTGTTAATTATAGATACAGCTAGCTGTTAATTATGTCCGAAAGAGTACACATAAAACTTTCTGGCATCTTTGGCACTAAGACGAGTGTCGATCAAGACAGATCCAAGCGCCACTAGTATAATTTATATTTGCCTCATCATTTAACCAACTTCAACTATTGTTCATAATCGCACATGATGCGTCTCACTAATGTTACCACAACTATAATGATGACATATGGTAGAGTACTGACACGCGTTGTAGACGTTTAGAAATTCCGCGTTATTCAAAGTAGTTGTTTGATATTTTTAAATATAGTTTTCAACTAAATGTAGGCAAAAATTATCAACAGGTTTCTGACTGGTTAAAAAGTTTAAATATTTGATTTTGAAGTAAAAAAAAAATGTCACTTTAAGTGAAAATTTTTGTTTATAAAATTAAATCAAAAGCTTAGAAACCTTGATCAAACCTTCTTCTATCAAATAAAATATTTCTTTTTAGGGTCACAACAGAACATTCGAAGATATGTGGGATAGTTTGATAGGATCATTTACTTGAATCACACATAAAAAAACACTTTAAACTTAAAACATAATTTTTTTAATCAGTTAAAACTATAACCTATAATTTGGTGGAAACGATATTCAAAAATATCAAACCCCTTCATAAATAATCCGAGATTTATAAGTGTGTGCGACTATTCTCATTATTCTACCATGGGGAACTACATCCTAAAACTTTGGCCTTGTCCACCAATAAATGCGTTACCACTTTTCGGTATTTAAAGTTGTGCATTTCAAAGTATACTAGGGAATTGTTTAGTGATGCCTGCAGATTATCGCGCTAAAATGTATTCAAAACATTTTATTGGGGAAACTTCTGTATAATTAGGCCTCTTTCAACTTTATAGTTAGAGCTTTATTAACCCACCAAAGGCTATCAACGTTCCCTAGATTTTGAGCTTGACGTTTTTAATCTTAATCAATATATATATATATATATATATCCTTCACACCATGATGATAACTCTAAATCTACCCCTCCTACCAGATCTCCAACTATAAAATTTTTGCGGGGGTGAAACAGTATATATTATTTCTTAGCAAATTGGATACATGCAAAGATAAATATTTTATTTACTGAAAACCGTGGTCAAACGTGATCATAATTAAATATTTTCAAACAAATAATTTAAACTTAAACTTTATAAAACTAACAAGACCTATTTTTTATATTTTATTAGAAGATTTGTGTGTACTTGTAGCCTAATTAATAATATTCTTGTATGTTATTATTACTACTTGTTGATTTGCCTTGTGCATAGTGTCAACATATGTTAGTAGCTAGGGTGGCCGGATAGAACCGCGCTCTGATTGACTTAGAGCTGGTCTCGTGACCACGCCCCTCGCTCTCTGATTGGCTATCAAATTTTACTCCTCCCCTCCTCCTGACCTCCTTTCCAGTGTTTCGAACTTGTTTATTCTTGTCTCGTTTGTTTTTATTTGTGCTCATTGGTTATTTATGTATGATTATTGCTTTTTTATGTGTGCTCAATGGTTATGTATGTATGCTCATTGCTTTTTATTTGTGCTCATTGTTTATTTATTTAGTGGTTTGTTATATCTGGGCAGGATTGGGAATGGGCATTGGAGTTTTTTTATATATATTTGCGTGCAGTCCACGGCGTCGGGCACTCCTCCCGTGACATCGGCACGGAGCACGAAGCTCTCCTGACGGCTGAGTAGCGTCGAATACGACCACTGACTGGCTGGCAGCTGTTTGCCGCCTTTTCCCTCACTCTCTAACCTCCTTACATCGCCACGGCACAGAACGAACTAATTTACACTGACTTCTCCCTCTCGCAAGACTCTGTTGGACTGCCTTTCACTTCACCCAACCTCTCCCTCACTTCGTCATACCCTTCTCTTTTTGAGGTCAGTGGGGGTCATACCCCTCCTCAGTGGGGGTCGTCAGATGTCGCAACAACAGTAACTTGTTACACATTTTGAAAGAGGGTGGCAAAAACCTTGTTGAAGAGTCATCAACCCCCAAGGCCGCTTGGCGCATTGGTCTTGGCCTTCTGAAGGTCACTGGTTCAGATGTGCTTTCTCCCCCGCCCCGCAAGGCCCCTTGGAGCATCGTTTGTGGCCTTTTGAGGGCCGCAGGTTCAGATGTGCTTTCTAAATAACCAGTCTGGGATCAATGATTCGATTTTCCCCCACCAGGACCCCGACACTTAGACGGCGTGCACACCGGGATATAACCTCGATATCCTTAGCACAGCTAATATCTGTTAAAACGGCCGTACTTCCTGCACCCCACAATTTCGCCGGTCGACTAGGTAGAATATGTACCCGCATTTGCTTCAAACATCGATCACTCTGTCACCGGCCGTCTAGTGACGCCTTAAACCATGTGACCAGCAATTCCATTATAAAATGCACCGTGACGGTAGAGTTATACCCAAGGATCGGTCTCAGTACACAGGCACGACAGGGATTCAAACTAATCTCTTCAGGCAAGCGTGAGAAAAGATATGATTTTGACCAGGCGAAAGTGTAACAGCATTTTCCAGGGTTTGAAATGTGAAGTAAGGTGAGTTTGTTGTATTCTAAGGGACTTGAACCCCTTCCTCCTCCCATCACAAGGCGAGAAGTGTACCCGTATTTGCACTGTTGGAAAAATAAACACGACTGACAGTCCTTAAAGGATCTCTCTAACCAGCAACGGAAAAAGACGTCCATCCTTGGATGAAGAGCTAGTACAAATGCCAGCTAACTGTAAATAGGTCGGGCGGGTGCAATCACCGATGAGGAAACAATAAATCGACTAATAAGAAGCCGCCACCTTTACATGTGGCACCCCCCGTTGAAGCGACTATAAATAGACCTTGAAATCATTACATTCGGTCATTATAATTAATAATTTAGCCTAGAAAACATAATAATGATAAAGTTTTAAAAGGTTTCGTATATTTTAATGGTAACTATTTTGACTATTACGTCTTGGTGTAAAGTGGCATTTGTTACTTTGACAGACTTTCAAGAAAACCCAACCCCTCTACCTGCATCGTCGGTAGAGCCGGGTATCCCCGACCCTTTAGAGCTTTTTAGTAAGGACAGAATTTTCCTGGCGGAAGGCGACTGGTCCATGGATAATTAGCGTCTTGGTATAGATTTGAGATAATTGTCAGCGTTTTTTTCTCCCATGTTCGTAATTAATATGTATTTATTTAATTTCAGAATATTGGGATCCGTACGAGCTGGACACCGGACTGAAATATCAAGTACCTCCCGCACTAAATTTAACCGTTTGTGCGTGAGTGCCATCTCTTGAAAGCGGTGAAGCGATAGGCTCTGTACCTGCGCCGCTTCTAGAATGGGTCGATGCTTTGCACAGCGACGCTTTCTTCACGCCACCGTTAGCCTTCAGCCCTCAGGACCCTACTGACGCTAGCGGAAATTCGATCCTTGATATTTGGGGTGAATTGGACGTGATAGGCAGGTTGATATATAAGTTTGCCATTATATATTTAGCACCACCGTCTACAAGTAAATATACTATAGCCACTAGGTTGGAAATAGACAGCTTATTACGCAAGAGTTATCCATGTCCTCTCTTCCCCCAAACCACCGTTGTTTTGCCAGAATACCTAAACCTTTTGTCAAATGACCAATCTAGAGAATATTAGCTTTTATATTCATGGTATAGAAGGTTATTATTACAAACAAGAAAAGAGAGAGAAAATTATAATTGTCGCTTTAGCCGTGTTTGCAATGAGCTGGATCAAATTAATTCACCACCTTAGTGCATTTGATAGCATGTCTGTATACTAAGCTATCGGTCCCGGGTTCTATTCACGACACGGCTAAAATGTCGGTCTGATAAATTAACAGACAGTGGGCCAGATTTGTGGATGTCCTAGTCTTTAAGTTATAAGAATTTTTTGAATATAAAAGTGACCCGAGCTTTAGGCTGGAAAACAGTAACGGATTTGAATTAAATTATAATTTTCAAGGAAAAAATTGATTATATAATTCTAAAGCAAAATCATTTATTCCAATAGAAAACTTAATTCTGACCATTAAAAATTACCACTCTAACATCAATATTTATTATTACCGATCTGTGTTAAGACATATTTCCCTCCAATACCTTATTTAAACCTAGATTTCATAAATCATTAGCGCGGTGTCGTAAACTTGGTTACTTATCGAAATAACAGATGGCATTGCATGTCACTTTAGAGTCGAGAACATTTTGTAGGTAAACTTAGTTACTTATTGAAATAACAGATGGCAATGCAATTTAATTTAGAGGCGAATTATTTGTTGTTGCACTTTGCTGCTTAATTATATGATTTTAAAACGGGGGTAGCTTAGATCTAGTGTTACAATCTGTTTTAAGTATACAGGCGTTCAAATATATACTGGCATAATAATTAACGGGGGTAATTAAATTGTTGCTTTAGCCGATTATTAAAAATATAGAACATCCTATATATTGTTTTGCTGATCCAAGGGTCCCGGGTTCTATTTCATGGCAGGGGTGAAAATGTAGGTTTAACCTTTCATAGTGATAAATTAACTGACCTGGACTGTATTTTGTACATGTTAAATTTACGCTTTACTACCCAATTATATGATTTTAAAACGGGGGTAGTTTAGATTTAGTGTTACAATCTGTTTTAAGTATACAGGTATTCAAATATAAACCGGCATAATAATTAACAGGGGAAATTATTATGTTGCTTTAGTCGGTTATTAAAAAGAATGAAAACCATTATATATATAAGCCAAGGGTCCCGGGTTAGATTCCCTTGCAGGAGTGAAAATGTAGGTTTAACCTTAATGGTGATAAATTAACTGCCCTGGACTGTATTTTGTACATGTTATAGGGTTCAAATGTATTTATTACACACACTCTGCGAATGTTGGTATCAGTTAAAGCAATTATGCTTAGGAAAAATTGTAACATATTATATTAATACCGAAAGTAGATTGAAATCGAAAAGTATTATATATTTTGTGGTATCATTTGAAAGAGAAAAATTACAAGGTAGTTTGCAGAAATAATGATTAGAACAATTTTAATTAAACTGTTTACTTTGACACGTGCGTTTGTGTTATAGTTCAAATGGAGGGTGGGAATAGCAGCTACATCCTCCCGCCAACGCCGGCTGTGAGACCCCTTCACCCCGCTAAAGGAGAATCGTCACCATGACAGGGAGATGGTGTTCGAGTCCAGGATGCTGCGAGGCAGACGGGGTCGCGGTACTCCCAAAACCCATGATAGTGGTAACAGCGAGACCATCTTTGGTGCTACAATCGGGAATTAGTGGTCCGGTAAACCAGGTTGGTGGAGTTATGTCCCAAGGCGTCCCTCTTCGGATCGTCGATGAGAGAATTAATCCATTAAAGCGTTTTTTTTATGTCGAGTGTGAATTAATCATACACTTAAGGACGCCAGAGAGTGATCGTGACGCTCAAACCTGGCTCGAGGAGAAAATCAATGCTTGGCTAGGACGTCTCCGGGATCATGGAGTTAGCACCGAAGATCACGTAGGCCTACTATTAGTCAACACAGACTCCTCATCAAGACCTGTATTATTCTAATTTAGGTTGGCAGATCAGATTGACACGCAGGCTGTGCTTTCTAATGTAGAACGAGTGTTCCAAACCAATCCTTCGTTCTTCACTTCGTCCCCCTTGTATATCATGTCACAACACTTTAAGAAGCCGCGTGGGAGGGGTAGTCATAAATATGATTAACTCTCTCCGGCTAGCATATATAGCCGTAACACCAAGGGATAGTTATGATTAAAAATGGCAGCGATACACTTTGTGTTAGAGTTCGCCAAAACTATATGACATTAAAAGAGAATCCAGGATGCATTGATGTGAACACCTTTAAATAAATAAAAAAAGTGTCGTCCTATTCAAAAATACAAAGCAGAAGATTTATGCGGTGATACCCTATAATTACAAGTTTATTTGGCTTAAAATCCCAGTCTCAAACATTATGGATAAGTTGAAACGTTCAGAAAAAAAAATTAAATCCTTTTACTTTCTCTTTGGGTAGCAATTTAAAGTCACAACAAATTATAAATGAATATGAAAATGTTTCCATCTCCTTCCTGTATTTTATTCTCCAACCAACATATTCTAGGGGTTTAAAAAACAACAACAATATTTTATTGCTAGTTTTTATTGACAATCAGCAATTGATTAATTTAAAACATTCATTACAAGCGGCCACAACAAGAACATAAAGTTTTTTTGCAAGTTAAAATATTAATTATGTCTTGTGACCAATACAAGTAATTTAGACTATAGTGCAACATGTATTATATAATTGTGATAGCAAGAAAAACATATAATCACTCTTTTACCTAATAAAAAACATCAGGAGAGAAAATAATCTCCTCTACCATCTAGAAAATGAGTAGGAGTAACCTAAAAAATAGTTCAGGACTCGCTGAGAGGCACTAGAACGCATATTGACGTCTCCACAGTTTTTAGCCGGAAATCTTATTCTTCCAACAAACTCAATTACAATAACTTTTGGTTCATGGTGGTCTCTTCAGATAGCACGACGTTATAACTTTTGTTTTTCTCAAGTTCGTTTAAGCTTTTCACATTGTTGTATTCATCTTTCTCGATCAGATCTAACGCAATGCTCTTCCCAACAGGCATCCTGGAGGCGTTTGATGACATTGATGTTTATGGAGAACAAAATTGAAGAGCTCTGCGTAGGACCCTTCGCAAATTCCACATTTAAATGGCATAATGGCAATTGGAGATGCAGCAAAAGAAATATCCCTGGGAGAAAAATAAGCACTCTCGCTCAAGCGGCAACTCTCTATACTCACAAACTGCGTTCCCCTTTCACATTTTTCAAAATTTCACCGCTAGCTCCGATGAAGTCAGCAGCGCAGCACAGCATAGCGTCAGCAGCAGAGTGCTACGACAACATGAACGCACCTAGTTTATTAATTCACTTTTAAACATCACACTTTGTCCTCCGAGATATATCATACAGCGTGCTTTAGATTTAAATCGCTTACAATCCAAATAATAAACAAACTTTGGAAGGAAGACGTTACCTAAACTGCTCAGACCGATTATGTAGTCATCGGGCGTTTAACCCATAATTTTAACATTTGAATAAGTTTTGTACATTGTTGAATTTTCCAGACCTCCTCATTCGGTCGTGGTGGGCACGTGGGTGACTTTGCTGACTCTGATGTCTGGTAGGTAGATGGCTCTGGTGGTGGGCACACGGGTGGATCTGTCTGTGAATACTCTGATGTCTGGTAGGCAGTAGACTCTGTCTGCGGGTACGCTGGTGACTCTGATGTTTGTTAGGTAGACGACTCTGGTGGTAGGTACTCGGGTCACTCTAACGGTGGGTACACTGGTGACTCTGGGGGGGGG
>CABFOV010000838.1:7683-23720 GCA_902141375.1 Timema poppense | reverse complement strand
TGCGGCGTCTTGAAGGACGGTGGTGGGTGGTGTGGAACTCGGAAGCGTGGTGGAGGCCTGGGCAACACGGCCACAACGTCTGTTTTGCGGAAATTGTACACAGCACATATCATATCACACATGTAAGACGACTCCTTGATTCTCTCTTAGGGTATCATTTTAGTCGTTCTTATCGTGCTACAGGCAGAGTCGCAAAAGACGATGTAGCCTCGCTCTTCTCTATCTTGGTTTACCACTTTGTAAATTACATGTCTATCGCTAACACAACACTGTGAATATTTTCTACAGTCATGTAGGCATGCACCGCAATCATATGACCCACAAACATTAAATTAATATGGCCGGTTCTAAGCATGGTGAGCGTACCTGAGAGATAAAAGTTCTGTATGGTTTGTAGGGTCCATCATGCGATACGGTGCATATGTATTAACTGCCCAGATGCCCAATGTTGTTGTTGTTAACTGCTTGTCTCCTCTGCGCCGTCTCTTAAATGCGTGCAAAGTTCACAATGGTACGTAAACCGGGTTTTTACTCCGACGCAGGTACATACTAGTTTTTTGTTATTAAGCTCGCACACGTTAACATCTGTTAGAGTACAAGAACGACCGGGTAAAAGTACACAAAAATTGCCATCTAGATAGGCTATTAGGCATCTCCCGAACTTTGTATTGACCGCTCTTAATTTATCCGCCGAGTACTTTTGATCGACTGTTAAATAACAAATTTTTACGGTCTGCACGGCGCCAACAATATTTACTAGCTGTTGTAATTTGTCCATCTTGAACTTACAAACGCTTATAAATTGATGACCAAGTGGGCGCTCCCTTATATATCCACCCCCCTCCCTTGAGAGACGTCACGTGGTACGAGATGAACAGGGTCAATAACCTCTTGTACTAGCTTACGATTTCAAGGTCACGATCTATTCTTCTCTCGACTAGTCTTGTCGTGCCGCCAAACTCGCTCCAAGTATGAGTTATCAGGGTTGCGACAGTTGGGAAAACTCATTACTTGGAGGAAGAGTTGCCAATGTCAATCACCTAGCTCGCGGTTTAAAGGTCATGATCTATTCTTGTCTTGTCTAGCCGCCAAACTGGCGCCGGGGAAAACCCATTGTATGTATGTATGCTTTTGGGGTGGGGGATAGCGGCTCCTAACTGAGGATTCCGAGGCCTCTGATTGTGCATATCCAGAGTTGTGTCAATGCTATCTAGTCACAGGAAAAACACACTACCCCATAGGGGGTGGGGGGTTGCGATTATGACACCGGTAAAACCCATTGCAGTAGGGAGAGTTGCCAAGTAAATGACCTAGCTCACGGTTTCAAGTTCACGATCTATTCCTGTATTGTCGAGCCGCCAAACTGGCGCCAGGGAAAACCCATTGCGACATCATTCAAGGTCGTGTTCTATTCCTGTCTTGTCAAGCCACCAAGCTGGCGCCAGCCATCAGGGAAACCCATTACCCTATAGGGGGTTGAGACACATGCCTTAAAGGAGGGGGAGAGAGGGGAAGTGAAAGTGGTCTTACGGCCATAATACGCTGTCAGCTGCTCGGTGGTAATACTCTTCGCTCAGTGGTCGTCTAGAGAAGATGCTCCCAATGTTCACTAGTGATGCCGAGGGAGGAGCGCCTAACACCGTAGATTGCACGCCAATAAATAAATAAATAAAAAAACTCCAACGCCCCGTCCCAATACTACGACAATAAACTCCCTCACACCAATAAAAAATTCCACGCCCGTCCGAATCATAACCAGACATAAAAAACCAAATGAGACAAGAATACACCACTGAAAGGGGGTCAGGGAGGGGGGGGGGAAACCAATCAGAGAGTGACAACAATATTGCGTAACAACAAATCAGAGCACGACAACAACATTGCGTAATAAACACAATACACACTCTCTCCACGTCGGGGTCAAAGATCAAAGGTAAAACTGGAACACGTGGGCGTGCTAGGTAGTTATGTTGTTGCTTCAATTAATCGTAAGATATTGTCAAATAGGTAGTCTATTATTTTATTTTATTGGTTTTCAATATTTAATCGCTGCCTATTCTTATAATTCTTGTTATATTTGCTATGTTTTATTGTAATTATTGATCACCCTGCTATAAAACCTCATTTTGTTGACTTTAGCAGCCTAATTATAAATAATTAAATATAATTTTTTTTAGCTTACCATGTATCATGTGTATCTCTATTAATTTACCCTTCAAAGCCACATATTCTATACCATTCCTGTAATAGTCACATGGGTCTCTGGGACATAAAATGCTAATAAAAAAATACAATCATACACAAATCATGGTTTCCATAGTACTGTAAGCAAATAATGAATGTAAATATGGGCAACCACATACAGCAGAAAAGCGGGAAATTCGCTATCAAAATAGATTTTTCGTTGAAATCTTCAATTTTTACCGAAATCCTCGTTCCCTGGACTTTAAAATTAGTAGTCATTTATCAAAATCGGTTCAGTTGTTTTCTCGTAATTTAAATTACTGGAAATGGATTTATCAAATTATATATATAAAGAGACCTAGCTCTCAAACACGCTTTGGATATCTTTACAATCATCAAATATTTTCTCTTTTGTTGAACAACACGTAGAGTGCTTTCTATCTAGAGGGGGTTAAACTCATAAAGAAGTGGAGGAACTGTTCTTGAAGTTAACAAAGTGGTTTGAAGTGGAATGTGGAAGAAACCTTTCAAGTGGAAACCCAAACATTGCGCTGTTTTTGTTCGGTAACGTCAACAAATGTATGCAAATTTTAAAAGGATCCTTGGGCCAAAATAATACCTCAATTTTTTTTTTTCGTTCGAGGATCTAATTTTCCAGGAAGAAATTACTCCGGGAGGAGAAGTAAATATATTATATAGCGTGTAAAAAAAACCACATTCTGTGGGAGATTTAATTAAAAATATTATTAATAATAACGGAAGTAATTCTCAATAAACAAAAGTTCTATTGAGCTTAGATACTATTTCAATTAGTTAAAAAAAATATCATTTTGACATGTAAATCAATGTGTCCCGGGTTCTATTCTCGTATGCAGGTGTGATTTATTTCAATTTATTTAAATGTGTCAGTGGCGGCTATGTCCATAAACTAAAACAATTTCTTCTTAATGATTTTATATACGTGTTGTATTTCATATTAGTTATTATTATTAATACTATATATTTTGGAAAATAAAAGTATATATGTATAAACATAAACATTAAAGATCATAATCAAGAAATGATTTATTAAGTACTCCATCTAAAATTAAAACTCTTACCAAAGGGCGTATTGCATATATTAACCATGGTAGCGGGATTCTATAAGAAATACAACTTATAATCACAATCGTTACAGAAACTACTTTAATGTATTTGTACCGCCCTACTCTGCTACTATTTAGTTACGAGTACAATAGACTAAAAGAGAGGAGGACGATATCTAAAGGAAATAATTATATGAAAAAGTAAAACATTTGCAGGTTAAAGAAATATTTGAATTATTTATTAAACGTAAAAAACAGTATTAAAACAACAAGTTACATGGTCGTATAGGTCTTACTGAAGTGTGATGGAAAACAAAATAAATCTTAGCAATTTATTACCTGCGCAGTACGTTTCAAACTCTCAAGGTATATAATTATATTATACAAACTTGTCTAGAAGAGACCAATGAAATACACAAAATTGTTGCTATTATTTAAATAAACTTTTTTAAATGATATATAAGCTTCTGATTCAACCCAGTGGAATAAGATCAAACAAAATTAGAATCAAAAGTTTAAATTACTAAATTATTACAACGATTGCAAAGAGCTTAATGAGCCTCTTTTTAATGGTTCACAACGCTTCAGATTCAAACCAGTGAATAAAGACTAAACAGTTTTAAATTCATGAAATAAATTTAAATTTAAATATCGCACTAGATATTTACTTAAAGCACAAAGGTCTGACTTCCCGACTAAACTCAAACCTTCACGGAACCATTATCCTCATCACTTTTAAGGAATTAAACAAGATTCCCACATTTAATTATTTAAAAAAATATATAGAAAAAGTTACGTTGGAGAACTAGTAGTTTTGCCTAGATGAATTTGCGAATATTAAAGTCAAAACTGTATTAATCAACAAAAATAAGTTACTTTAACATTAAATTTAAAGAAAAGAAGTCTAAAAAAATAATAAATAAAAGAAACATTATCAATTCAAATTATTGATAAACACAAAAGCAAAATAATTAATTTTTTACCTAAATATTGCAAGACATAAAAAAAACACCAAATAATGTGGCTACCTATTTAAATCAAGAAAATTCAAAGATACTAGCGCCCATGTGGCAACAGGAAACATTAAGTTCTCCATAACAGAATTTACGTTTTAAAAATAAAAGTTTTTAGCAAAACATTATCGATGCCTACATTGACAGATTTCCATAACAGAATAAACCAAAGTATTCTAGAAAATCAAACAATCACATCAATTTATAGTTTATAGATTTAAACAAAGCTATTATTGTAAGCCATCCTGGCTAGATAATGTTCTAGTTATGAAGAGGACTTCTCGTGGAAGTTGCGAATGTAATAGTCTTCGATATTGTCTGTGTTCCCTCGTTATATAGGTATATTTGCATGGTGGGAAGGTGGGAGTTTTTCTTTTTTATTACGTCACTCTCTAACATCAGGTTGAAAGGCTACGTTGTTTTCGTCACGTATGCCAGATTCTTGTCGTCTTGATCATCAGCCGCTGCATTCGACTAGTTCCCAAAACACGAACTCTAAGACACAAGACAAGCAGTTGTAGATCTATGCTTGTTTGATCACATACGCCATCCAGGTAGGTGTCCACGAATGTGAGTAGTCTTCTAATAGCACAGCACAGGCCAATCAGATCATTGCTGGCTTACTCCGTTGGAACATCAGGGGGCTGCACAATTTGTAGCGTGTTTTGGACTTCTCTCCATTCTAGCATTCGTGGTGAAAAGGCTGGAATTGCAAGTTGCTCTAATCCAGGCAGATTTACACGTGAGTAGAACACCTATATTTGACATAGTAGGATTGCAATATTTAATAATGCTGGATGTTTATGAGTACAAGATTATTTGGGGTAGTATTTCAAAAGACTGGCTGGTCCTATTGGTATTACTATTGCAGCATGTCTATGAATATCAGCGTGTTTAGGGGTGGGTAGTAACATTGTCATATTAGCAGTCCACGCTGATGTTACATTTTATACGTCAACTCATATGATTTGCTACTATACATTTTTATAAATAGCATCAATATCTAGAAAATAGCGATAATAATATAGTAAAATTGCATTAAAACTCATCACAATTTTTTTAATAAACCTTTATTTTTACCAGTAGCTTTATTACCTGCACTTATAGTTCACACAAAGTTCGTCCTTTTCTGACAGTTGAAAGGTTAAATATACAAGTTATGTAATCTATAGCTGTCACTTTTGATAGATATTATAAAATGTCAAATGTTATTAATGTTGACCACAAAATAAGTTTGTATTTTATAAAAAGGTTTTAATGCCATAATCCTACTATTGTTCGAATCCCCTGTCAAAATGACACAAGATATTTTCGATAAATGTTAGCGGTTAAGGTGGGATGGAAAGGGATGCGAGAATAAGCCAGTGTTTTTGAAGTTTTTATGGCAATTTTTTTGTAAACTAAATAAAATATTGTGTCAGTGCAAACATAGAATTTATTTTTCTTCACATGGTGATCTCAACATTTATTAACTATCTGTCAAGGTTGTTCCGGAATTTAATGAAAACTTTTTCTCTTCATTTAAAAAGTTTATTATCAAATGCCACTATGCCCATTGCAGATATTTAGGAATTGTTGAGTTCACCATGGGAAGGAAATGAAATTCTATGTTTGTACTGGAGCAATATTTTATTTATTTTAGCCAAAAAAATATGTTGCTATGAAAACTACAAAGAAATCCCTGGCCTTTTCTTGCGTCCACTTCCATTCCACCTTAAGTCGTCCAGATAACAGCAATATTAACGTGAAAGGAATTTATCCACAAAATAATACACTTTTAAAAATTTTGAATAATTAGTTTGCATTCTTGTTCAAGTATAAACTCGTGCACACCCAACTCAAAAGGAAGTAGTTATCTTTCTTAATCAAACTCCCTCATGTTTGATTAAACAACGGACGTGTTTTATTTACCATACCTAAGTGGGGCGATACAGGCCAATTTTCATAGAAAGAGCATATATTTGTGTGTGTGTATCTGTGTGTTTGCCGACAAAATTTATAAATTTTACTATATCATTTTTGTTATTTTATAATATATATCAAGTCTGTTTCGGTGGCCACATGTTCCAAGGTGTCACGCTCGCAATAGACTATACTGCTGATGACATTAAGATCAGGGTTCGTATCCCAATCGGATGTACTGAGGCTTGTTTTTCATAAATGGATTTCCACCACCCTTTATGAAAATGCGGGTAAACATCCTCTAATTCCAAACTTCCTAATACCGAACACAATAGAGTAATTAGTACGTAAGCGTTTAACCTAAACGGGTAGTAAGGTGCTTTGCAAAATAAAAAAATTAACATCATTGCAACAATTGATTGGCAATATTTCAGATCACAGATGATCTACATTAAATGTTGGTGTCCAAAGAATAGGATACCAGTAATTTCGAGTGACAAAGCGCTTTGTCGGCGAGGTGAAGGTCTCCAGCGCATGCGCACAGACACCGTGAGATTGTTATCACCCAAGCTTGCACGCGCTCCATAGAGTCTGGTGTTCGTGCCTCGCCGCCTTTCGGAGCATTGGGTCATGATACGCCCTTGAGGTGATATGGTGGAGACAGGAGGGGGCTGTGCGCCATTCCACTCTTTTGGGGGGATTTTTTTACACATGCACCAACCCATATCACACACAAAATGTTTACAATTCGGTGTTAAGTATGGTCTAACATGAGGGTGGGCACAGGTCGATACCACGGAAATTTTCAGTCAATCGTTTTCGAAAACTACATCCTCACTAAAAGGCGATATTTGAGTTATATATATATATATATATATTTTACTACCTGTTGAGGCTATACGCACGTATGATAATTACTCTAATGGGGTAGGGAAGAGGAAGGAGGCATTTTAGAGGTAATACACCCACATTTGCGTGGAAGGAGAGTGGTAATTTAGGAAAAAACACCCTAAGTAGACCCGACCAGGGTTCAAGCTCCAATCACCCATCATCAGCAAGTCAGCCTAACACGAGAGGGATGCCTTAAACCATTCAGCCACTGAAGCGTGGTTGAGTCTATTACATTTTCCAATATACAGGCTTCATACAGTTTACATACATACATACATACATACATACATAATACATACATGCACACATGCACACATACATACATATAAACATACATATATACTTATATACATACACACATTACATACATACATACATACATACATACATACATACATACATACATACATACATACATACATACATACATACATACACACATGTATAGGTTACTTTATAATAGCATTTGAGTATGACAAAATTAAGCTTGATTGGTCATAATCTGTTATGTTTTAGAAGATTAAATAGTTTAATATGAAAATAAACCCTTAACTTTACCTGTAAAGTTGCAAGTTTACCTTGCATTATTCCACTATGGTATAGCTGATAAAATAGGGTCATAGTGTAATACGTCAAGTCATGACTGATACCTTTTAGTGTAAACGGACTGTAAATTTTGTTTCATTTCTTTATAGTCCGCCTTTGTGGTATAATGTTCAGAGTTCCTAGCTAGAGATCCAAAGGTCTCGGGTTTAATCCCAGGTGCTTCCAAAATTTGTCTGTGAAGCAGTGGGTCTGGAACGGGGTCAAATTCAGCCTCGCGAGGAAAAAATGAGGAGCTACTTGAATGAAAAAAAAAAAGCTCCAGTTTAGAAAACTGAGATAATGGCCAGAGGGCTAGTTTTGCTGACCACTTGACACCCTTTATTCGCAATTGTTGGCACTATCATCACTAACGGCGGCGGCCGCTCGGTTGGTATAGCTCACTTGTGGGTTCACGCCATAGAGATTTTTAATAGCTTTTTAAGCACAGCGTCTTACTACCTGTTCAGGTTATCCGCCTATGTACTAATTACACTAATGGGTTAGGAATTAAGAAGGTTTAATTTAAAGGAAATACACCCGAATTTGCGTGGGGGGGAAAGTGGAAAATTATTTAGGAAAAACCAACCTTAAGTGTACCCAACCGGGATTGAACCTCGATCTTCCCGTTTTCGGTAGTCTAGTGCAACACGAGAGTAGTGCGTTATACCACGTGGCCACCAAACCGTTTATTTTTATATATATTTTTTCACAAGTCAGCCATCAGCTATTTATTGTTTGTTTTGTATAGAATCATGTGTCAACGCACATTTATTATATCGCGTGAATGGGGGAATTAGGCTCTCAATTTTTTGCTAGTGTGTGAATCAAGCTTTATTCAGGGCTCACTACACCAGGGTCGTTCTAACACGAATCTGTCCACCCTTGGTGGATCGTGACGCAAGTAATTAGACCCCGGAGAGAGGTTTGGTCTCATCAGTTGTGCCATTGTCAGCAGTCAGCTGCAGATAACCTCACGTCATTACCTTACATGAGGTATGGGAAAGGGTAGGCGATTAATCTGTTACCGCGAAAGTTAGTTCTCATGTCATTCCCCCATCATCTGAGAATTCGAGCTACTTATCTTAATTGAAATGGCACTTAAAAAAAAAGTGAATGTCCTGCAGTCATCCCAAATTAAAGCTACCGATTTGATAAGCTTAGCTCACTTTAAAAGATGCATCCATTTACGTTTAAAAGAACAAACAAACATGGTTTTTATTATTTTGACGTCAAACACACGGCCTGTCGACGAATGTGGGCTATTTATTTTCTCTCTATATCTCGGAGAGAGATGTATTGTGATCGTCAAAAAACCTAACTTGAGATTTTGTTAATTATTGTCGACGTTTCATAACCTCCTGAAACCGAAAGGGTAATTTTCGCGACGCCATCTGTTTCTTAACCCAAAACTGCTTTCACAAATCGGGCTAAAACTTGGTGTAGGGGGCCTATATAGTTTTAATAAGGTTATCCCCAAGGAGTTTTTGGAATGAGATAGTTAGCCACAAAATTAAGGGTAGCTTAGTGTAGGGAGAAAAGAGAGGAAAAACGATTTTATTGAAATACGCTATAAATGTTTTGATTAAATTTTGTATGGGTGAACTGTCAAAATATGAAATGTCAATTTTCATTTTCCCCATTAAAATGACTTTTAGGGTAGGTACTTTACATAAACGGAAATTTCCAATTTTGATTATATCTCCGTAACTATTTGAGATACGAGATAACTTATAATTGTAAAGTTGTAGTAGTAATAACGACAACAAGCTTTTATTTGAAATGTATTTTTATAAAATCAAGTTTCTGAGCTATAAGCAAATATATATTTTTTTGCGGAGGTATATAAAAGTTATATTTATTCTTATCCTATAAAGGGGACAGAGATGTTCCTATTTTATTCATGTTTCTGTAACAGTATATATTATTTCATATACGTTATTTGATGGAGTGCTTCTGCAACATTGTATATTATTTTGATTCGCAAATCTTAAAGAGAGCTTAGTAAATGTATATTTTAGATAAAAGAGAAATTATGTGCGGTGCAACAAACAATTTTTTTTTCTCCGCGTCTCAATTTCACACTAACAATTCAAGTGTATATTAATTAAAAAATGGAGTAGGGATGGATAGGGTATAATTTAGAGTAAGTGTACGCACATTTGCGTGGAGGAAGAGTAGGAAACAGCTTTGGAAAGATCACTCTCAGTACACCTGACCGAGATTCGATCCCCGATATTACCATCATAAGCAGTCCAATATTTTGTGAGATCGGTGCCTTGGTCCAATCGATCCCTAAACTGGGCACGACTTACATAAAAAACTGACCCGTGCCACAGGTAGGAAACAGTAATGGATGTAAAAAAAATATCAATCAGTTATAAATGGTTAGAAAACACGTGACTATTATGTGTGACTTTGAATTTGGAAGACATCTTAAGTCCTAAATATAAGCAATTGAAATGGTTTATGTGATCAACAGTATTTCACGAACATAAATAAACATTAAACATGGTCTCACGAAACCTTTTTTATCCACGCCCTGACACGGCCAAGACTGTACGATGTCAAGTTGGCAATATCTTCAAATTTGTTGCAGATTGTTTATAACTAGCTCGAAGTTGCCAAAACGAGTTTTCCCGTAAATATAACGATTTGGTTTTATGAGGTAGAGACACGTCATCTGTGTGCAATGTAAACGAACGATTCGCCATCAATACCATTATTATCAGTTGGAGGTAGAGTACATAAAGTAGACTCGATAATTTCACGACAAAAGAAAAGCATAATTTGGACGTGATTATTACTGTCAATGTTTATAAAAGCCGCATCTGTTTAGTGAGCTAACGTATTTTTTTATAAATATTTTATTTAAATGATTATTTCAGAGGTCAACTCATAATAAGATTTAAATACTAAATTACACGTCTTACTACCCTTTCAGGCAAACGCTTATGTGGGCTACTAATTATGCTAATGGTTTTAGGGATTAGTAAGTTTGGAAGAAGTGTATCCGCATTTGCGTGGAGGGAGAGTGCAAAACCATTTTGGAAATAAAACTCAGTACACCCGACCGAGATTCGAACCTCAACCTTCCCATCATCGGTATTCTAGTCAAGTGCGAGAGTAGCGCCTTAGACCACGCATCCACCGAAGCGGATCAATTACAAATTTAACGCGGTGTTTATTTATAAGCCATTTATTTAAAAAAAGTTTGTTGGTACATTGCTTCTTTAGGATCATTAACAAAACTTGTTTATATGTTCATTGATTACTTTTTTAAATTATTTAAATTTGTATAAGTTTTTATTTTGGTCTATTGTTTTATTTGGTTAACAAATAATACATTTGTACCAAAACTAGGTCATTTAAAAAAATCTCAAATAATATGTTTACATAATTTTGAAATGAATTTGGTAGCAATACGCTATAATTGGAAAAGTGTATACCAAATAATTGTTTTGTTTTAAATATATATGAATTTGTGAGTTCTCTTCAAATGAAAGTTATTCACCAGGTTTGTTTTCATTCAAATAAAATTGAGAAAAAAAAGTATTGGCGGGCACGTGAACTAAACGTAAAGCTCATCTGGTTTGATTCACCGATGATGGGGGTGGTCGGGGTTTGAATCCCAGCTGAGTGTTCTGGGGGTGTTTTTCCAATCCATGTAAATGTACAGTTCTTTCAAGAACCTTCACCCCTAATGCTAATCCTATCAGTGTAAAAAAAAAATGCAGATAGTATGAACGGATAGTAAAACGCGTAGCAAAATATATAACACAATATTGGAATCTTCTCATTTCTAAAAAAGATTTTCCACGAGTTACTTATACTATAGATAAAAAAATATATAACATGTTGGGTTTATTCAGAGTAAAGGAAAGTAATTGAAAGTTTCTCACCAAGTTTCTGAGTCACAAAGTGATTGAGAGTCAAAGTTTATTTTCATCAGTGTCTGACTAGAACTTGGGTAAGGTCATGGCTGCACTCGCACCTCGCAGTTACTGAATAGTTTCTCATCCTTTGCAAGTTAAGACTTGCAAGAGTTTGACTAAATTTCTCTGTCTACAACTTGGCAGCAAATCCAGTTTATTTTTAAATTTTTACTTTTAATACATTGTGTTTTCGGTGTAGTTATTTTAAATTTAATTTTGATATTTACCTTCCATTTTACCCTAATTATAACAAATTTTTATTTTCGTTTGATGGCTTTTATTACATTTAAGAGATCAAATACAACTTATTTTTTAAAGCTTTTTTGTTGTTGTCTTAATTTAATTTTACAAATTTTACGAAAATATTAATTCAATTTGCAGAATACTAAGGTACGCTTTGTTTTAAATATTTTTGTAAAATAGTGCAAAATAACATCTATTTTTATAGAAAAAAAATTACCTTTCACTTAAATCACTGTAAATTGATACAATGCTAATACATTTGCTATAATGAAGGGTAAACAAACACGAATTTACGTAGAATAGATAAAAACTGCGTGTTTTACTGAAAGCGAAAATCTTATTGCCAAATCTTGATCAATATTATATTTTAATGTATGTGTTAGCATCGGGTTGTTGCTAATATATTTTCCTCCCTATTGATTATTCATAGTTATGACAGTTTCTGATATATGGATGTTAAAATTGTGTTTTTATAATAAAGCTGAAATAAACAGTCTTAGGTCATGTAAGGATGTAAAAATATGTATAGTGCGGAAGCAAAATAATTAGATTGTAATAAAAGTGATGATTATTTTTGGCTGTGCAAAAAGCATTTGGTGCGGTGGATTTTGTTCGAATCATTGATTATTCTCATTCCTCTCACCTTAGAAAGCACAGCGTGACCACTTGACTCGCTGACTTCATAACTAAGTAAAAACAAATATTTCATAGAGGTAAGGCTTTTAATAAATAAAATACGACGTTACCCTCCTTGGGAAGCCCCGTTGTTAATATTTTTGTTTAATTTTTTATGCTATAATTATTATCTCCTCGGTAACCCAAGCATCCTTAGTAGTCGACCGCGGCGGTCGTCCTAAAACGGGTGTCCGGCGTGTTTACTACTCGACGCTAAGCACGACTGGACTATTTGGATCACCGGGACGCCTCGGGTTGGGTCGGCGCTCCTCGCGAAATGTAGGGAAGAGGGGGTGCCAAGGAGGGAGGGGGGTCCAGGTACCGCGAGGTACCGCGGGCATCGCTATACTCGCTACGTCACGACTGAGGGAAGGCCATGTGACGTCATTTCACGAGCACGCGTCACTCTCACTTCCGTGTTAATTTTTGATCGTTCAGAGAGAAGGTGTGTGGTTTGAAGCCATCTTACATTTACCATTATAGACAACTTATTTAGGGATGTATGCAGATCATATAACTTGGACGTATGATTATATTAAATATGTTATTGTAGTCTTTGAAACCGTCAGACACCGCTTCTCCTACCAGCATCTTAATATGGCTTATGGTCATAGGAGGAAACCTAAAGTCTGATCCTCATAATATAACAGTTATTTGAAAACTGCAAACTCATGTCACCACACTGGAGGGGGAGCGGGTGAATTACAGTTGTGTATTGCTGGAAACTTTAGATAATTTTTTAGATTATCTTTATAGTCACTAAACCAAACAAGACATATTTCTAGAAAGCCAAATTTGAATGATTTTCCAATAGATGTTGGTAGTCGAGAATGGGATTCCTGAAAAAAAAAATCAGGGTTGTTTTGTAAGCTCAAAGCTGCAGGTGTTTATACCAGGGCTGGAGTTTTCAGTCTGTTTGTTCGCTACAAGTTTACCGCCAAGTTCATGGAGCGATTTTAATTAAATTTGATAGGGACAATCTTTGAACCTGTGATAAACAAGGAATATACATGGTTTTGTTTTAAATTTGGACAGGTATTGAAAGAATAACGTCTTAAACCAACCACGTAATCAATAGTAATTTGCTATGAATATAATGTACTAAGAACAGGGCCGTACAGAGGAGTTTTGTAATGGGGGCGGAGAGGGGTCAATAATAATTTTTTTATGACTCTGTATAATTAATTGGTTGTTTAACAATACAATAACCTAATATGTGATATAGTTATGGTGACACATGACCAATTATTGAGGTCTTTACATAAATAATAAAAAATAATTTAAAATTGGTGTGTTATTGGAGTGATTAAAATGAAAGAACAAAAAAAATAATCATACAATCATTCGCAGTGTTCATGACGTATCGATACCAACAGCTTGTTCCAGCTTGACCAAGATATGCATTAAACTTCAGGGAAGAATTTGTCAAGTAAGAGTTTTACAAATGTCGCTTCTCGCTGGAATCTACTACTGGAAGGGATTTTGTTCTCGTCTCATTATATTGATATTGTTTTATCTAGTGTACATTTATTTCTTAATGAGAGTACTTAGCATTTTTTGAATGGAGGGAGCGAACGAGGTGTCTACGGTTCACAACTACGACTAGTACTATATTATTAATAGTTTTCCATAAGTATTGGTGCTATTTGTGAGAAATTTCGATGAAAGTTGTTTTTGTAACGTTTGCAACGGCAAAAATGTTGTTTCTTATCTAAATCGGACTGTGCGTGTGGATAGTCTTGGGGGCAGGGGAATGGTAAGACGCTGATCATGGAGAGTAGCGTGAATATCACGTTGTCTTGTGCGCCTGCGCGTGAACGTAACGGATATTTTAATTAACGAGGCTGCCTATGTGGAGATTTCGAAGCTACTTTGCGAATCGGGCTGCATCTTAACTTGACGCATCTAAGTTGTCTAAGCTATATAACACTTAGACGCCAATGTACGGAATAGAAAGAGAGCGAATAAAATGAGCAGTTCCTCTGCGATACCTTTTGTTAACTACATTTCCCCTCTTCCACTAACGAGCATACACACTCACTATACTATTTGCTCCTAGAAAACATCGACTTGCTTTTTAAAACTACCTTTTTCTTGTTTCCTATACTTGATAGACATTTGCTTTCACAGACTTTTTAATCTCCATCATGGCAGGAACACTCATACAAACAATTTTTGTGACTAAGACAAATAGCGTTAGATGTAGATGATTTATAAAAAAAACACTTAAAAAACTAACTCAAGATTTAAAAAAAAATTGTGACACTGTGGGAATATTTTTAGAAATCTTTAAGAATTTTCACTTTTTGTTTCAACGTTATATCTTTATTTATTTATTATTATTATTATTTTGTGCCACGTCCTGCTAACCGTTTAGCTTATACGCTTATAAACTAATCACGCTAAGGGGCTAGGAATTAGAAAGGCTAAATTTAGAGGAGGCGAACCCACATTTGCGTGGCGGGAGAGTGGAATAGCATTTAGGAAAAAATAGCCCCAGTTCACCCGATCGAGATTCGAACCTCGATCTCACTGTTCTCGACACTCTAGCTCAACATAAATCTAGCGCGTTAGCTAATTACACCACTGAGGCGGGTCTTTATATTTTTAAAACTCGTTAAATAAAATTACCGTACGTAAATTCAGTAACAGTGGAAATTCTATCTTGACCTGACATGACGTCACAGGTAAGCAACGTCCTTAATGAGAATATTAATGGATGGTCTGGGTTTAACTTGTTCTACACAGATAACTACCCCCTCTCCACTTTCCCCTACCGGGGCTAATCAAGACACACACATATTATTAGGATACATGATACATCACACACTTCCTGAGGTCGGCTAGATTAATTAGTTTTGTCTTAGGTTAAGTAAGTGTCAAGATTATATCTCTAAGTAACGTGACTTACTACCCGTTCCACCTATCCGGATATTTACACTAATGGAGCAGGGATGATTAAAATAGATTTCTAACGGAATATTTACACTAATTGAGTAGGAATGATTAAAGTATATTTTTAACGGAATATTTACACTAATGGAGTAGAAATAATTAAAATAGATTTCTAACGGATTATTTACACTAATGGAGTAGAAATGGGTAAAGTAATGATCTAGACGTTTGGTACGCGTACCCACCAGTACGGGTTCATGAACACCTAATTTCAAAGCAGTCGTTTCCAATTTAATCAATATTTACTGTAAAACTTTGAAATTATTACTAAGCTACAAGCACTTCTACTACTACGTATTACTACCACTACTACTACTGTCACTACCACGGCCACTACACTACCACTGCCACTACCACTGCCACTACACTACCACTACCACTACCACTGCCACTACACTACCACTACCACTACCACTGCCACTACCACTACCACTACCACTACACTACCACTACCACTCCACTGCCACTACACTACCACTACACTACACTACCACTCCACTGCCACTACACTACCACTGCCACGACCACTACCACTGCCACTACACTACCACTACCACTACCACTGCCACTAC
>CABFOV010000837.1:136447-153263 GCA_902141375.1 Timema poppense | reverse complement strand
AAAAACCCGTAGTATGTCTTTAGTCCAAGTCTTTGGTCCGTTAGTCATCCTGGTTTGAAAAATAGTCAGTCACACTTTCTATTAAAATAAACATTTTTTCTGTTGAGTTAGTCCATTAGCAAATTTTGAATGGCGTTGGTAAATATATGGAGATTATTTGTAAGATCCGTGATTTCTATTATCCGTCCTTCCCCTCCCCTCCATTATACCGGCAAATTGAGAGACTACTGTAATTACATGCTTAAGATCATCAATTTTTTTCTTTCAAAACGTAAAATGTAAGATAGTTGACTTTAATAATAAGCAAATTACATTTTAAATTGTTTTTTGAGGGCCCCCGAAAAATCTTGCGCTACCCTCCAGACGTCCGTGGACCCCCGGTTAAGGATCGCTGTCCTAAGCCACGTCAAGAGCACAAGTGAACATGGGAAACAAGGGGGGTTTTCCCTCTCGTCTGAAAGCAACATAAGAATTGATTGCGCGAATAATGTTCACGTGACAAAAACATCGCGTGATAAAATATCTCTCATGTGAAAGGGCACTTATTGTACACAAATTTGAGAGGAAAGGGGTTAGGAAAACCACAGTTATAAACCATCCCCCAGTGCACCCGTCTGAGGTTTGAGCCCGGACCTCCCCGTCACCGGCAATCCAGTCTATTGCAAGATTGAAGCTAAGATTTTAAGATTGCAGTTCTGTATCAGTTTTTGTTGACCTAGATTGAATCAATATGTTAACCGTGTGTTGATATAGTCACTTGTGTTTGGAAAGTGTACGTTAACCCTATAGACAATAAAAACAAATAATCCATCCTTCATTTTTTATGTGAATACAAATTTACTTTTCGCCCCTACCCAATTCGATGGTGTCACGTAATTCAATATTCAATATGTGACTCGGTAATGACGCGCCTGGAAGTGCTACGAACGGGATTCGAAGAGGGTAAATAAGAGCAAAGTGACGGTAGAAGGTCTAAAGGGGTGTGGGGTATGAAACGTGAGAAAAGGAGAAATGGACGAGGAAAGAAATGGAGCGAGAAATCTAGACCCTTATTCTTCTTTTTCAGAGCCGAAGGTGTTTAGGGGTGCGGCAGCTGTATAAAGATGAAGTGAGAGGAAGGAGGGGCTAGGGAAGAGATAACTTCTTTCCTTTACCTCCCCTTCCTTCTCCTTTACGACTCGAATAAAGTTTTCTTTTATGTCCTGTAATTTGATTGATCAAAAACTAAAAGCTGCTCGTGTTGAAAGTCGCAACATCTCCATCTTTTATTTTTTCATCTAAATTAATTTTGTAAGATGCAAATTTGACATTGTACTTCGTTTCCAAAATCCTCGAATAGTAACAAAAGAAAAAAAATGGAGGGGAGGGCTTGGGGCAGACAATTTTAACAAAATTAGTTCTCCCATTTTCTCAATATTACGATCTTATCTTAAAAAGTTTTGCTTTAATTTATATTATTGATTTACTACTTTCTGGAGCGATATTAAATGTATTTAAAAAATCCTTGAAATAAAACCGGGTCAAAAATTCTATGGATTATCTTCGCTTTCAAGAGTAATAAAAACGTATTATTACAAATTAGAACGTTATTTTATAAAGTCCACATTAGTGGGCTTATTAAAAAATGCAACAGCCTCATTTAATCTGGTTTGTCATTGACGGGCAGGTCGGGGTTCGAATCATGGCCTTGTGGATTAAGGTTGTTTCCTTCAATCGATTTCCTAAGTTCTCTCTGCCAAGATTTGGGTACATTTCCTCTCAAACTTGATCTTACTCGCTCCTAACTCGTAAGTGTAGATATTCGGATAGTTCTGTCGGATATTAAGAAAGGAAGAACCAACCCAAATAATATTATATCAAGGTTAGGGGTTACCACATTATGGATTTTAGGGACGAGTACGTTGAGGCTTGAACCTTGATTGACCAAGTGCGATGGGGATGGTTGTCCTCTCTTCACGCTAATGCTGATACCCTCAGTTTATCCCGAAAGGCCGCAAGCCTATGTTGCATGTCTCCACTATGTTATTGAATATAAGAAAGGGTGATAATGTAATCTGTCGAGGTAAGACTGCTTACCTTTAAGGGTAAACAGAGTGTGCATTTGCAATAAGCTACCCTTCTCCCTCCTGCTGTTTTAACTAAGCCATTAGTAACCATGAAGTTAAACTAACTGATTTTAAAACATGTATAGTCAACCTTTGTGGTATTGTGGTAAAGCACTCGCATCAGGACCCCGATGTTAGTAGGCTAAAACCCAGCTGGGGTTGACGAATTTTTCTTGAGTTACTAAAAATCCATAGCACAACTTCCTTCGGAGGGGAAGTAAACACGTCGGTCCCATGTCGTTGGTGGTATGTAAAATAACCCTGAAAGGCACGTGAAATACCTTTCCCAGCAAAATTTGGTAGGATCTTTCGCTCTCGCGCAGAGAAATTATCATGTGCTGATATAATCAGTCGGTTCATAAAGTGCACGTTAAATACCTCAAATAAAGAGTTGTATATAGCGATGCGGTACGCGCCTTTACGAGCCGAGCCGCTCTAGTGTGTGCTACTACCCGGCTTTCATAGCACCGGCCAGACTTTTGTTGGACTTCGACTGTGTTCAGGTCTCGCCACTATCATTCGGCCACGCTTCGTGGCCATTCTTATCATAACATTTTAAGGCTAGATATAAAACTCCAAAACCACTCCAGGGGAAAACTTATGTGCACCCTAGGTATCAGATTTTAGCCAGATCAATAAAACAGTTTCGGCTCCAGGCCAAGATAAAGACAGACGACATCGCGAAAAACTCTTTTTTTGGGGTTCCGGTGGTCATGAAACGTCAAAATCAATCACAGAATATGACTCTTTTTTTGTGTGGACCTAATCAAAGTTTCATAGGCAAAGCTTATCTGAAAGCTAAAAATGTTTTTTAATACCTTACTTTCACGCACACATATGTGGTATAGAGGTCAGAGTTCCTGGCTACAGATACAGAGGTCCCGGGCTCAATCCTTTATGTATAAAAAAATTATCTTTGAAACAGTGGGTTTGGATCAGGGTCAAACTCAGGCTCGTGAGGACAAATGAGGAGATACTTATATATATATATATATCAGCTCCGATTTAGAAAACAGAGATTAACGCCTGGAGGGCCTGTGGTGATCATACAATAGCGCCAATATTTGAGGATAGAGTGTATCATCGCTAACGGTGGCGGCCGCTCGGTCGGTATAGCTCGCTTGCGGGCTCATACTACGGAGTTTTGGATACAGTAAAATGTCATCAATGTTCACAGCAAAAACGAAATTCTTGTATAAATTTATCTTCACTATAAGAATCCATAACTGCTAATAGTCTAAAACAATGACCACGAGTTATTCAGGTATCGATTTGTTAAAGGTTCGAACAACTTTATTATTTTAATAAAAAGTGATTCCTTTAAAGGTCAACACCATATTAAGACCTATTTTTAAGAAGACCCTAAACTATTGTAGCTCACTTATGGCAAAAAATAGGGACAGGCAAAAGAAAACTAAAATTATTCCGGAAGCCCACAATCAAAACTCTATGGACTGATTGATCAGTAACGGAAAAATCAAGGTTAAGATAGAGTTAAGCCATAATAAGGTTGCATTTTTATTTAAATAGTTTCCCACGCTTTTTACACGCAAATTCAGGTGCGTTTTATTTAAATTATAATTTCTTCACTTGATTCAGTGGCCAAATGGTTTAAGACGTCACTTTCATGTCAGACTGGTCTTCCGATGAGGGGAAAATCGGGGTTCGAATTCCGGTCGAGTCTACTTAGGGTATTTTTCTTTAAAATTGTTTATCACTCTCCCTTTATGCAAATACGTGTACACTTCCCCTAAATTTAACTTTCCGGATCCCTAACACACTAGCGTAATTAATACGTAAGCGTATAAGCTGAACAGGTATACTAGTAAGACCCGGTTCTAAAGAAAACTACGACAGAAACAATCTGCCATATTTTTAAACGGTAGCTTTGAATATGGTTGGATTTGTTATTTTATATAGAGCAACTAGTACAACCCCCTTAAGCGCTGGTTTTGAACTAAAAATATCTGGTTTGAATCTAGTTAGGAGATATCAAGTGGAAATCTCTATAATAGTCAATAAATCCGAGTTGCGAATAGCCCTATTGTGTTGAATATAAATTAATTTAAACAAAATAGTCTTTTTTTCCCTTGATAATCTAATTTTTACTCTGCCTTACATATAGGCAACCCGAGAGTCACTAAGCTCGTGAATAAATCTTTCCCTTCTCCCCTCGGGGATAGGTGACGTATGAAGATGACAGGGGACTGCGGCGTTTTAAGTTGGCAAGCGTGGGAAGTCACTTAGTGGGGTGACATGAGCAATGTTGGCAACGCGTGAGGGGAATCGTCAGCCATCCCGCCACTTCACCGCTTCAATGCAAAGTATCCCGGTCTTCCATTAGGTTAGGATCGCTTACATTCGCGTTTTGAGTGAGGCTGGCTTATGCATGGCCCGGGGGAGTTGATAGAAGAGTCGCGACCTAAAGGGTGGAACCGGGTTTTTAGGCCACATTTAAAGTGCTGTCTGTATACATGTACTCGATTGCGCAGTGTTATTAGAAGAAATTCAATTTTCTGATAATTTTTTTAGGTGACTATGGGGAACAGGGTGATTTCGTTAAGGCTTTATTAAAACATTGAAGCATTATCCACACATTTGCTCTTCAGCAGCACTGATGTTAGTGAAATATTTTACCACAAAATACTGTCTTAGACACGTGAGTGAGAATAAAACTGGCTTGGACTATCATTAGTGCATTTGTTAAATTTAAATTGGCTGAAAATTTTCTGCGGAAAATTAAAATAATGTTTTTCTGGAAAATGTATTTTATCATATATACAGGTCTTGAAATATGATAGTTAAATTTTAACTAAAGTTGAATTTTAAATAAATTAATTCACATCGGCTCCAGTGGTGGCCGCATGGCTTAAGGCGTCACTATCGCAATAGAATAGACTGCCAATGATGGGGAGATCGTGCGTGGTTTGATTCTTGGAGCTTGTATGAAGGTCTGTTTTTCGAACTGGTTTTCCCGTATACCTCCACGCAAATGCAGGCACGCATCCTCTAAAATCCACCCCTCTCTTCCCTAACTATTTATAGTAATTAGTATACATGCGTATAACCTGAACAGGTAGTAAGACGGGGTGCTTGAAAAAGATATCTAACTGCACAAGGCAGGCTACTATTTACGTGAGGTGGGAAAGTCAAAGTTAAAATCCTGTTTTAATTTACGGAATAAGGGGGCTGTCTCCGCATGTCATTTATCCCTATAATTTACTTATCCTTTTTCTATGGTAGTGCTGGTGTAATTAAACTATAAGTTTCTTTATCAATTTTGTGCCTTATTTTTTTTACTCCGTGTCTTTAAGGCCGGTACACACAGAATGCAAAGCTAAGCTACGCTGTGCTGTGGTAGAACTTTGTCAGTTTGGTTTCACACTCATTGTTAAGCTAAGCTATAAAATGGCCCCTCTCCCCCACTCCCCCCAAATTAAGTGTTGTTTCTTTCTGGTCTGCTCCAGTGAAGATTAGTTATGACGCCGTTCTCGAAAATGTCTTGTTTGTATTCAGATGATAGTACTGAGCAAGAAAAGATGCTGCTGTTAGCAGTTGGTTTAGAAGATGAAGAAAATTTAGGAGGTGTTTAATATAAAAAACATTTGTTAAATATAAAACCTAAGTAGAATATTACTTAAATACTCGTGAAACAAACTTAAAACAAAACTTCTGCACTTATTTAGTTATTTTCGCCAAACCAGAGCCCAAGATACGTTATGCGCATGCGCAACATAAGATGGCTCAAGATGGGAGATGGAAAAATTACCCGGCCAGCAATCGGAAAAAAACAGCGTTGCGTAGCTTAGCTTTCTGTGTGAACCAGAACATTTAAATATATGGACCGCTATTTTTCTAAAGAGTTAGAGTAAATCTTAGCTTAGCGTTCTGTGTGTATCGGCTTTTACTCTCTATCAAACTATACGCATTTAACCACAGCATTTGATTAAGGATGAGGAAGATGGAATTAATAGGAAATGGACCATATTTGAGTGGAAAGAGTGGGAAATCATTTATGAAAAACTGTCTTCAGCCCAACCATTCGGTATTTGAAACCCGACCTCCTCATCACAGGAAATTCGTTATATTGAAAGAGTGACGTCTTAGATTTAGACCATGTGACTATCGATGCAGGTATTTTCGTAATATATTGGCTTGCTAGTGACGAGGGATATTGAGGTTCAAATCTCGGCTGGTTTAATCCGCATAGAGGGTCTGATTTTCCACGTTTGCATTAATCTCTAATGTTTCACCATCCCCTCCACGCGAATGGGGATTCACTTCCTCTAAACCACTCTTTTTATCCCAGAAGAAAAAGTCATTAATAAACCTTGAGTTGTAAATTACTAGGGATATGTCCTTAGAATATTTTAATACTCACAAACTTCAGGATATTGGAGGCTTAAGGATTAAAAAATATACATACATTATTCAAGATTTAAAAAAAATCAAAACAGTTTCAATTTTTTATAAATATAAATTATCTGTTGCTTATTAAAGACTATCTTGCGTAGGTGTGGTGGTAAATGGTAGCTGAGAGCTAAAGGAATATTTTTTATGGCAAACATTGGTTGAAAGTTAATATTGTTAACTTTTGTGGAAAACCATTTTGTAAAAATTACCTTAAATACATCCGACCAAGATTCAAGCCCCAATCTCCATGTTATCGGCAATCTAGTCTATTGAGAGAGTGAAGCCTTAGACTATGGAGCCACCGAAGCAGGGGATAACACTTTTGATTGCTAATCTAGTCTTACTAATAAAATAATAACTATTTCCACAGGCAAATACAGGTATGCATCCTCTAAATTCAACCTTCCTCATCCCTAACTTATTAACGTAATTACTATATATGCGGATACCTGAACAGGTAGTAAGACGTGTTGCTAAAGATACAACAGTAAAAAGTATTATCAAACAAATCCAATAATACTTATCTAGGATAACTTAATGTATCATTGATTCTTTCATACAAGTAGCTAATATAAAGAACAGAAAATATGACTAAGGCTATTATGATATTTGTTTCGTGGTTGTGGCAATAAGTTATTTTATAACTTAATTTATTAAATATTAGATTAAAAAGTATTATATTCACAATTGTATATTCTTATAACTAGCACCCATTTTTGTATAACTTAGAGAAAGAACCATTCATAATATTAGTTCTAAGATAAAACGTTTTTATTTTGTAAACACTTATTCATGAAATAAACCGAATATGGTTTGTATGACGTCATCAACCGTTCTTATGTCGTCTGGTTCACCATCTTAATTTAGGAAGAGAAGGCAGCAGTTTAGTATCTGTCAATTACAATTAATACTTAGCACCGCATCTTACTACCCGTTCGTGCTATACGCTTAGGTACTAATTATTCAAATGGGTTAGGAATTGAGAAGGGTGAATATAGAGGAAGTGAGCCCACATTTTCGTGGAGGGGGGAGGGGTAAACCATTTACGGAAAACCACCCCAGTTCACCCGAGTGAGATTCAAACCTCGATCTTCCCGTCCTCAGCAGTCTAGCTCAACATAAAATTATCGCGTTGGCTAACTACGCAACTGAGGCGGGTTGGGCTATAATTGTTTTAGCCCAGAAGCAAAATATTAGATTATCACAGAACTGATAAATTTCGCGTTAAACCTACCTGAAAATTAGTTAATTTCACTGTTCGTTAGTAAGCTTTAATAATTAATCTTAAAATGTATGTTTTTTTTAGTGTATAAGAAAATGTTTATTTATTTAGCACCACGTCTTACTACCCGTTCGGGTTATATGCTTAAGTACTATTTACGCTAATGGATTAGGAATTGGGAAGGTTGAATTTAGAGGAAGGAAACCCGCATTTGCGTGGATGGAGAGTGGAAAACCATTTAGGAAAAACCACTCCAGTTCACCAGAACGAGATTCGAATTTCGATCTCTCCGGTCTCGGCAGTCAGACTCAACACGACTAGCGCGTTAGCTAACTACGCCACCGAGGCGGGTTTGAAAAATGTTGATACCTTTAAACTTTTTTTTTTGCATGAACGATATTTTCATATAACAAACCTTTTCTTAAATAACTTAGAATTTCTAGACGTTTGCAACGTGCTGTGGTAGGCGCCGTTAACATAACGTGTGTGGGGAAGTGAGCCGGAATATCCCCGCCATGTTCACCCGAAGTAGTCCGGCGAGACCCAGAGTAGATCTTGTAACTTAAGTGTCTGAATGACAGATGCAGCTGATGGGTGATGGATGGACCATAGAGGGCTTGGTGCCTAGCCAACATTCTGATAGAGCACGGCCGTGGTACAGTCTCCGGATGAAGAGTGTGGGTACAGTCCTTTTTGTTTTTCATGGAGGGACACTAAATATAGTTTTATCTAAATGGCAATTTAAGTTAACTAGGGGAAAGTACGGACGCTATTACAACAGGGTTAACGATGACATAGAGAAATGGTTGGTATCTCTAAAAAAATATGTTGAACTGTAAACTAGCACAAAAATAACGAAACGTCTCAACTGTAACTGGGGTTTACTACAAACCCTGTGATTTGAATAAGAAACGAAGTTGACCTAGGTGGTTTATCACCTGGGTACGAGGACTTATAAACTATTTTTGTTTGCTTCATATCTTACAACCCGCCTGGGCGCTATTCGCCTTTAACTACACAAATGGGGTAAGAATGAAGAAGGTATAATATTTAGAGGAAGTTTACCCGCTTTTGCTTCGAGAAAAATTGGGGGACCATCTAGGATAAAACACCCTTAATTTGGACCCCAAATCAGCTGTAATATAAACAAGGCAAGACTTACACCTTTGCCAACGTACTAACCGGTGTAGACCTCTTATTACTATAAATCTTATATTGATATATCACTACAAATAAAACGGTAAAAGATTTTAACAATTTTAGTTAAGTTGGCACTTTTATACAAAAATTAAAATTATAACATTTAGAAGTAACAAGATTGATTTACTACTACTGTCACAATCACCGACTGTGGGGGTGCTTTGCATACCAAGCAACCCAAAAATATTTTCAAGGCTGTTCGCACTCCCAATATTTCGGCTTTTTAAAAACCTTAATATTACGGTACTTGTTCTATCTTGAATATAGGGTTGCGCTGCGAAATGTTATCTAACGTAGTAAATTGCAAATGCTGCCACCTGATATGTTTGCAAGAGAGATTAAGTTGGTAGCACTCGCGAACCGACAATCTGGCATTTGTCAACATGTTTCCATTATATTTTGGTTAGTGGTAGTACTCGCATCGTATGTACTAATTTTGTGTTCTACGCGTTTGTTTTCTTTTATTTGGTTGGTGGCAGTACTCATATAGTGTGTATTATTTTTGTCTTGAGCGTGTTTGTTTTCTTTTATTAAGTTTATTTTATTTTACTAAACATACATTGAAACTAACAAATTTCACCTTAATTTTGTTCATTTCTTAAATACGGCGTTTGAAAATTTGCACATTTTATATTACCCCCAAACCCTGTTTTATAAAGCACTCCCAAAGTTTTTTACTTGTCAGCATCTATGACTACAGTAGTATAAAGGGAAAAGGCAACAACCTTATCTTGTTTAGTTTAATGATGATCGGGAGGTCAGTGTTTGAACCCCACCCGAGTGTATAAATAATATATTTTGTATCAGATGATTTAACGAGCGACTTCTTGTTTATTCAATGGCCCAACAGTGAATTTTGTTGAATTTTGTCTTCTTCATTCAAGTAAACCAAATAAAATGTATTGAGTATGTTTGAGCTCTCCTTGGGTGTTTGTTTGGAAAATATCATAAAATTGAGACGTGTTATTCAGAGCAACACAACACTAGTTAAGGATCTTACTTGGACATTTTCAATCACATAAATAACTTATTAAGAGACGTGTGACTATGGAGGAGATGGTTTTGGTTTTATTGTGCTCGGTGGATCAGTGATTCATAAAAGTAAACAAATACCCGAGCAATGTTGCCAATAAAATAGATTGGCGACAGACTGTCTTGGTATAATTTTATCTCATTTTATACTTTTACTATTAATATCATGATTCCTCATCTCTGGCATAGTTGTAGAAGTAAAATTAATACAGTATATTTTAACTCTATATTGGGGACAAACTTGTATGTATATGTAGTAATCTCTCTGATCTTAGAGTCAAGTGTATTAAATATTTATGTGGCGGGATATTAGAAAACCATTTAGAAAAAATCACCCCCAACACATCAATCCAGGGTTCAAGCCCCAACCTCCCCGTCACCAGCAAACTAGAATATATGAGTTTTATATTTAGTCCGCGTGCTCATTAGTGCAGGTATATATTTGTTTATATCCTAGGGAGCAGTTTGACTTGAGCAGATGACTTAGACAGACAGGGTGAGAAGAACCATATTGGATGTGATTCTTCGGTACAAAGCAAACTGGATCATACACATCCTTAGGCGGAACTGTCTTCTACACGACATCATAGGAAAGCAAGGTTGAGGGAAAAAGGAGCTTAGGAAGAAGGATGATTCAAATATTGGATGACTTGAATAAGAAAAGACCATTCTGAATGTTGAAGGAGGGCAGGGTGCATTTACGGTATAATTTTTACTGACAAAAGGAATGGACCTGTATTGAGACAGAACACATAATAATAATAATAATAATAATAATAATAATAATGAAGGAGAAGAATAGTGACAGTGTACATCAATTGCTGGTTTTTATTTGTGTTTAGCTAAAATTGCCAATGGTTTGTTTTTAAGTATTGCTCCTAATATGTGTTGTGTACTAGCATGTGGGGGAGGGGTGAGGGAGCTAAGTTATAAGAATGGTACTACGGTATATATCTAGAAGAACCTGGATCAATTCCGTGTGGTAGGCCTACTGATGAATTAAGTTACAATTTGTCTATGGATTCGTCTTATTATCTACTCAGTGACTATTTAAATTTTATGGCTAGGTGCGTACTAATCGTTGTAAGTTCATATTATTTTGTAAGTCGTGTGGCGTATATATATATATATATATTAAATAAAATTCAAGTTAATCATCTCAAATGAGAAACGAGTTATCATTGGTCCCAAAATCCCAACCATTTATTTTTTATTACTTCCTCTTTGTTAACTCTAACCAGTTATGTATTTTGACTCTCACCCCTTCCTTTTCAAAATAAATATTAACAAACAGGAAAAAACACAGATCGTTAAACAAAAGGCCGAAGCTTCAAAATTATACGAGTATTTTATAATTTAAAGTATAGTATTATTTTGATAGAAAGAACAGTATAAGTTAGTTTCTCAAGTTACTAAAACCATTTTAATATATTCACACATAAAGTTATGTGATATGCAGTTGTCACTTATGATAGAGATTACCAATACCAATAAAATAACAAAGATAATACAGTAAAATATTATCAATGTTGAATGCAAAAAAATGTGTTTGAATTTTCGCCACTGTTCTTCCAACCAAAATCGAGCTATATGTAGTTTTAGTAGCTACTGGTATATTTTTAACGATGTGTGATGTTACTGCCGATGAAGGGGGGTGTTGGGTGGGTGTAGCTCTGCTAGTTGGGTTGAAGGACGGGGGAGGGGGTAGAGCTATTGGCAGGTTGCCACGGAGAACAGGACCACTTGTTGACAGTGCAAATGCATCTTGTATAGGTTGAGAAGGAAGGTATAGTATGTGATCTTTTAGCCGTGATCCTCGTACTACTACTCGTCCTGTCAAGCCTCATTTTTACACTAATCTACGAGAAATGAGTAAGGTAGGAATTTGAGGAAGTGTACCTACATTTGCATGGCGAGAGGAGAAACCATAGAGTACAGTCAATCGGGATTCAAACTCAGAATTCACCATCTAAGGACAAATTAGACAACACGAGACTGGTGCCTTTCTCCGAATGCCTTTACATGTGGATGAACAACAACAAAGGCGTAAAGCCTGAACGGGTAGTAAGACTTGGTGTTTAATAAATCGCACTTCTATTGAGCGTTATATAAATTACAAGTATTGGTGGACACGTGAACTAAGTGTAAGGCTCGTCTATTCTGGTTCACTTACGATGGATAAGTTGATGATCGAATCCCGGCTGAGGTTTACTGAGGCTGGTTTTTTTCCTAAATTGCCTCCAACTCTCCCTCCATGCAAAGGAATGTGTATTTTCTATAAACTTTACCTTATTCATTCCAACTCCATTAAAGTAGTTAAAATGCATACAATGAGTACGGATATTTGGCCTAAGACGCATTGGAATTATTTTTATTGAAATATTGAACTATGAATGATTGCAGATCCTTATCACCAGTCTGCATCTCTCAGGAGGGTCCTACTAATAGTGTCCTTGTTGAGGTGGTATAGGACCGATCCGTCAAAGGACTCGTACATCACAGTCACTAACTGAGATAACCATCAGCTTTTGGCATCACAAAGTGGCCTCGCAATTAAATTAGTCCATCTTCTTTGTTGCGTTTGAGGGTCTAATTTCTGAAGTTATACAGTAAGAACATTATAGGAGTGTTTCAGAAAATACAAACATATTTTTATTTTGCACAAACAGTTGCGTTAGTGTCAATTTGTCATATGACGAGGGGGTTGGGGTTTTGAATCTCGGGCAGGTCTAGTGAGGGTATTTTTTTTATGGTTTACCCGAATTCTCTCCACGCAGATATAGGTACATGTTATTTTCATTATATATTCTTCTCCCGTTAGTTTTATTTGAACCCAAGTTTTAACGCTAAGTCCAAATAAAAGTTCCAAGACATAACATTTGACCAAGCAAATGTTTTTGGTATTCTTCTACAAAAGTTAGATAAATATTTAGTGTGCCAAAAAGGACTTTGATATTCCTATATCATGAAAAATATCTGAAGTCTCAGCTTAGTCATATCCGACCAAACTTATAAATTTGGTTTTATAAAAAAAACAATTAAATAACATTTAGCCAAAAGGAATTTAGAAAAAATAAAAATAAAAATTATTTGTCAAAAGATAATTTTGCTTACATTTTAATTCCTAATCTCTGAAGCCTTAGCTTCACCCTGCTATTGCCGAAGCCAGTCCAAGAGTGCTCTTACAATTGCACAACCAGTCTTATATACGATTTGGCACAGCTCATTGAACATAGAACGACGGGATCACAAGGGGAAGGGAGGCACACCAAAGAAAGTAAAGCGGGGAGGGATCCACACGCAACATAGGCTTCCACACAATTCTAGAATAATTTAGAATTAACTGGACACTGGTCGAAGAGTCTCTTCTTGCTTCCAAAGTTCTTTGGCCTGGGATATTTTATATGGTGTACATGCTTCGGCGCCGCCTCAGTGTCCCGTAGCTTGTTGTCGCGGCCGGTCCAAAGTTCTTTGGCCTGGGATATCTTATATGGTGTACATGCTTCGGCGCCGCCTCAGTGTCCCGTAGCTTGTTGTCGCGGCCGGGCGTGTTAGTTGTGGCGTGGAGTATAGACTCCATAGCTGGGTCAACAGCAGTCGGCGTCCTAGTAATGGGGTAAGTCTATGGTTTGTTGACTTAGGCATCTTGGACTTGCAGCTAATGCTACAAATCTCCCCCCTTTTTTTCAGGAGGTGGGGGGAGGGGTGGCAGGTGGTTAGACTCTCCACATCCTTCAGATGTTTCGGGCAGATGAAGACTCCCCATCGTCCCTTAGTTGTCAGGGTAGCGTCTGGACACCTGCTGAGCCGTTATGGGTCGTCATAACTCAACCGCTCTGGACCAGCATCCTCGGGCCAATAGCCCACACACTCGCCGCTCTTCATCCAACGTTCGAGACTCATCCACCAATATCCCAGGCTCCTCCTTCCTAAGCATGAGTCTCTGTGCGGCTACTTGTAGAACACCATTGTCCCATCCTATGGTCCCGTCTCATGTCCAGGAAGCTCTCCACTCAGTTGCGTGCAGAAGAAAGAAAAAGGTGGGCAGAAGACATAGGAACAACGGGAGTTATGTGAGCTGCGCATACAAAAGAAAAAATTAAAGTTCATGCGATCCATTCTAGCCACCAAACCTATGACCGTAGACACCGGATTTTCTAGTCGCGGTCATAATTCTTCCTCTTTAATCGGTTTACTACATCCTCGCTCTCATACGAGAGTATTTATTGATTTTGCAGAAAAATTTCACTAGTCAGCCCCTGCAGTATGCACTTATTGCTTCTCCTACTCTTCATCACTTGAGATAGCTATAAACTATCCATGAGACTAATAATATACAGAGTATGTAGTGTGACCGGTTAACTCACGGTCGTAGAATCACAGTTCACCTTTCATAAAGTTCGCATAGGCATACGTATTATAGTCATAATTAGGAAGGCCCGAGCTTGCCATAAGGGCAAAAATACACTAAAAAAATTTAGCACTTATACATATATTTACACTCCTAACCTAAATTACTTACGAGGATTTACAATTAACACGTAAATATCCTTAGGGACTCTTATACGTGAGGGCTTGAGATGACTGACGTGGGCACGTCTCGCTATTGTTACGTCGGCTACTGGTTTGAGGAGGACCGTTACAGGGGTTAAGAATTTGCCCACTGTCCATTGACCACCCCACCTCTGGCACAGCTTCGCCGATCTCTTATCCGCCGAGGAGCTCAAGGGGAACTCTCTGCATAATACAACATCTCCTACAACGTACGGAACGGGGAGTCTCCCTTTATTGTATGCGTTAGCCACCCTTCTTAAGCTCTCTTCAGATGTTCGAGAGTGTGCCTACATCTCTCCTCATGAGAAGAATCATAACTATTCTCCAACAAGGGGGCAATATTCCGGATCGCTAACAGGGGGGGATTTAACTTCCGACCAAGAAAAATAGAAACAGGGGAAGAACCAATAGATTCGTGAAAGGCAGAGTTGAATGCTAAATTTGGAAAATCAAGCTCCTGGTCCCACCTATTTTTCACCTGATTATTAAAAATCGTAAGAGCAATCACTAAATTCCGGTTGAACCTCTCCACATGGTTTGGTCCCGGGTGATAGGGGCTGGTGGTCACGTTATTAATCCCCCAACCAAAACACATGTATTTAAAGCAAACAGACCTAAAACAAGGACGATTATCACTAACTGTAACGCGGGATGCCCCAAACAGTGCCCAAACACGTCTACAGAGGGTGTTGACAGTAGTGGAAGCCTTCATGTTAAGCAACGGTATGAGAACTACAAATTGGAAAAGGCGTCAACTAATACCAGGATACATGAATTTCCTAAAGACGAACGCGGGATAGGCCCTATATAATCGACAAATACCTTATCCCAGGGAAGTTGGGCGACATCGGCCGAATGAAACCCAACTCTGGAATTTTGGGTGGGTTTAGCCTTCTGACAGTCCTAACACCGGCTAACCCATTCTTTAACGTCGTTATATAATCCAGGCCAAAAGAACTCTCTAGAGATTTTCCTACAAGTTTTCAGTACGTCAAGATGACCACCAAATATGGAATCATGGAAATATTTCAGTAACATGGGGAGTATAATCACTGGCACAACCACTTTCCTACACTTTCCTTTGGAATCAGTAACAACTAAGAGGTATTTGAACATAGAATAAAGACCTACCTTCTCTCCCTTATGGATCTTTTCCATCATTTCTAAACACCACGGGTCACTATTTTGATGATCCCTGATCGCTACAAAGGATTCAGGAATTGATCTAATTAAACAGGACGCCGGAGCTACATCTTCGGAACCAATAGGACTACTCTCTTCCGCCATGCGGGGCAAGGCATCAGCAGTAACATTATACTTTCCCGAAATATGATGAGTTGAGAACTTAAACCTAGACAACCTCCATACCCACCTCCCCACTTTGCCTAATTGCTTAAGATGGTTCCACATCCACGCAAGCGTCGTGTTGTCGGTGTATAGTTCAAACTCTCTCTGTTCCAAATAATCGGCCAAGCGCTCAATGCCGTGGACGCAAGCGAGACATTCTTTCTCATAGGCGCTATATCTCCTTTCGGCATCGGTGAGAGTCCGACTGACAAAAACCACCAGCCTGGCTACCTCCGATGACCTCTGGGACAATACAGTACCAAGAGCCACAGAAAATGCGTCCACGTGAAGAAGAAAGAGGATAGAAAAATCAAGCATCCTTAATACCTCGGGGGAGATCAGCTTCCTTTTCAAAGGGTCAAAGGCACGAGACTGATCACCCCAACAGAAGATGACACCTTTCTTCTTTAAAGTGTTAAGAGGCGCGGCAATCTTAGAGAAGGCCGGAACAAATCTGGCGTAGTATGCGCACATACCAATAAAACGCATTACACCTTTGAGATTCGAGGGAGCGGGGTAATTAATAATGGGGCGGATGCGCTAAGGATCAATCAGAAGATTTCCAGAAGAAATGACATATCCCAGTGTACCGCCGCCCTTACTCTTCCTAGAAGACTAAGGCTGGCGCACAATAAGAAAATTAAACCAAAATAATAAAATAGTAAATTTGCAGAGGGCGGTGAGAAAAGCAAGAGAAAAGTAAACAATGGCCGTTTACTTATAATGTCCTTGACTTGTACTCAAAAACATTAGTGTTTTGAACACCAAAAAGGATGACCAAAGCAGGAAACTAAATTATGAAGAAATATGTCAAAAATAACATGGTGTAGTTTTATTGATATTGACTAATAAATTTGAACAGAATACATAAAATAGAAAATGAGTTATTTGTACAATCGGAATAGTATACTGTTTAGTGAAGCTATTAGTATACGACAGTATA
>CABFOV010000837.1:120345-135264 GCA_902141375.1 Timema poppense | reverse complement strand
ATTCTCGATGCATTACACTCTTACGGCGCATGCTCGCCACACGCCCCTTCGCACCCCGCCACGAGGGATAGAGCATTTTACTCGCTCAATGTTTATTCCGCGTTCAGACAAACAATGTTTTTTGTGGAGGAAGAACGCCATTATTCTTGCGTGTGGTAAACAGTCAGTCGGCGCAGCACAGTGGGGGACTTTTGGTGAGTTTCTTGAATTTAAAGTCTTTTCTTGGAGCATATATTTCCAATAAATGCTACACCAGGTACTTAATAGAAGGTCTAGCCCAAGTTACCTTATCGGGGTTAACGGTCATTCTTACTCATCGCAAACGACTCAACACTTCCTCTAAATGCACTATGTGATCTTCCAAAGAATCACTATACACAAATGTCATCCAAGTAATTGAATATAAATTTGTACTTGACATCAGACAATACATGATCCAATACACGACTCAAAGCTTGTCCATCAATACTACACCCAAGAGGAACACGGTTGAATTCGTACTGTCTCAACGGGGTCACAAAGGTAGTGTATTTCTTATATGACTCTACCAGGGCACTTTGTAAAAAGCTAGCATTAAGGTATATCTGGCTAAAAACCTTATCTCTACCCAGATGCTGGAACGCGGCCTCAATACTCGGCATCGGGTACAGTTCAAACTGGATTTTCTTGTTGATCTTCCGATAATCAACAATCAACCTAAATCCCTCACCTTTCTTCGGAATGATAAAAGCTGGGCTTGCGTACAGTGAATTGGAGGGGTGGATGACTACTTTTGATTCCAAATCATCAATTAACTCGCAGAAGATTCTCATTTTGGGAGGGGCACATGAGTATGGACCAGATCTAACGGGAACACTATCTTCCACCACAATTTCATATGGAAGAACATCGCAGCTCCCTGACCTGGTAGTGATGACGTCAGGAAACCTAGAGATAATCCTACTAAGTTCTTTGGCCTGGGATATCTTGTGTTGTGTACATGCTTCGGCGCCGCCTCAGTGTCTCATAGCTTGTTGTCGCGGCCGGGCGTGTTAGCTATGGCGGGGAATATAGAGTCCGTAGCTGGGTCAACAGCAGTCGGTGTCGGAGTAATGGGGTAAGCCTATGGTTTATTCGCTTAGGCATCTTGGACTTGCAGTTAATGCTACAAATTTATTATTATTATTCGAGGTATTTAACTTTTAAAACCAAATGATTACATCAACACACGAGAATAGCAATGGGTTAAAGTACCAATTTTGCTGGGAAAGGTATTTTCACACAACTTCAAAGGCTCTTTAACATTACACAATCGACATGGGACTGATGACTTGGGACGACATGGGACTGTTACCAAAAGCACAAGGAGCAATAGTGAAAATTGATTTTTGCAACCTCCACGTTTGCTACAAATTTACTGGCATTTCAAGTCAAACCACTTATGAACTAACCCTTTATATGATTGGTAAGGGAGACCACCTAGAGGTAAAGGTGACCATTTTTTTTTTTAACAGGGCTAATTCAATCTCATCCCTTGAATTTTGACACTGAGTTTTTTTACAGCTTGCCTTACTATCCATTTGGGCTATCCGAATTTAATTACATTGACGAGGTAGGATTGAGGAAGATAAAATGGACTTGAACAGCATTTTCATGGAGGGCTATTGTGAAATAATTTGTTCAAAACTACTTTCAGTTCACCAGACCTATATTCAAAAGCAGACCAATTATTTCCCCATTACCATGTTGAAAGAGTGGCTTTATAGATTATTACAGAAAGCAATTCTGACCAGTTGTTATAGTGTTTAGCACTATTTATTGTTAAGTGATCTCCGTGTCTGTCCAATTTTATGTTGGTTTGGGTTTTGTGCTGATATAGGATTGCGTTTGTAAAGCATACATTACCTGACAAAAAATATACACTTTCAAACAAATACGTTTTAACTGTTAGATGTATTTAACGTGCACTTTATGACCCAACTGTTTATATCAGCACATGACTAATACACTAACTCAAATCTAGAACAAACATGACACCAAGCCCCCTGGCCGTTAAGTCATCATTATGAAAGGCGAAACTCACGTTTCACTAATGAATAATACTAAGGCTATGCCGGGAATTGAGTTCGGGACCCTTAGCTCAGTTGGTAGATACGCTACCATCTGAGATAAGGTATCAGTCTAAAAAAAATACAGTTTTCAATTAATGTATTTTCAAATATTTCATAAAAAATTACTATTAATGGAGCCTACAACTTTAAATCAATGGCTTATACATATAGTATGGATTTTTTCCGCTTGTTTACTAGGGCATTTAACGTGCACTTTCTAATCTAATGTTTAAAACATAAATTACAAACTAACTCATCGCTATGAAAGGAGTATTGAATTTCACGAATTATAAATCTGTCGACACTTTCAGGAATATAACCAGCTCACTCAGTTCACTATACAGACACGGTCCTGTGATGAACTAAGCTAAGGAGTCAGACTTTAATAAGTTTTTTTTATTATTATTAAATATTAGATAATTAGAAGTGTGGTGTTAATTTTTCTAAAAAGGGATTTATAATATTAATTTAACCGATGGTTAATCAAGCTTTCAAGTACCAAAGTCCGTTAGTAACTTTACAGTTTAATTTTTATTTTATTTTATATTACACAACTCCTAAAGTTTCATTCATTAATTGTTGATTTACCAGTTATTATATATATATATATATATATATATAATGTAATATTTTATTCTTTAAATTTAAAAATGACATCTAGACACGCGAACCTAACCCGGAACTTTTGAATTTTACGCCAATCCTCTAACCACTGAGCTATTAAGGAAAAATCCCGTGCCCAGCTTTTATCTTCACTAATATTTTAAGGCAGAGTCTGAAATGGACGTGTGGAAATCATCAGCTACAAATGAGTGATTAATAATTATGATCGTAAGCCATCACTCATCATATAACGCAACCACCATCGACTCAGCAGTTTCGTTGGGACGATTCCTGAATAGCTCAATGGTTAGAGGATTGGCGTACTGAGCCAAAGGTCCTGAGTTCAATTCCCGTGAACAGGTGTCATTTTTAAATTTAAGGAATATGATATATAGATGCAGCTATAACCGTAACTAACAGATATAATAGCTTAGCTATTTAATCCATCATATAATTATGTAATATACTTACTTCGTTTCTCTCTATGAGTTTTTATCTTATGTTTGTTGAGGCTTTCTATCTTAAATAAACGGACGGCCAGTTACTTTTTTGTGGTGATTTTAGCTTTTTATGATTTGAGGAATTATTTTTTTTTAGATCAACTGGGTTTTTGGTGCAAGATTTAAAATTAATCTGACAGATGGTGTAATGACCCTGTTCTGGGCCACTCTCAGTTATTTGAAAAGTCATGGCTGAAGTGTATTTTTTAAAGAATAGTATTTACATTTACTTACATGCTTTATTCGTAGATGACTAGGCAAAATTGAATGCGTTTATTTTCAGTTCAAGATTATGAATTCAAGCTATATCTTTATTATTATATCAGTTTAATTAATTCTTATTTATTTTAGTGTGTTTTAAGCCCATAAAGTATTTTCAAAAGTAAATTTAAATATAATACGTACTACACTATCCTTTGTTAAAAAGTTTCTTCCGTTCCATTTAAAAGTGCGGTGATGAGTTGGCCACCTTTTAGTTCAAACAGATATTGGACCACCAGTAAGAAGCTAGTCTTTACAACATCAGATTGTCAAAAGCTCTCTTATTGTTTGGTTGAACGTTAAACAGAAGGGGCAAGGCTGTAGCCAGCCAATAATTTCCAGGGGGGCACATCCCCCAATTGCCAGAGACTAGAAAAAGTATAAATTATAAATAGTTCTAGAAGCTATCTGAAGTGTTTTTATGGCAACATAACACCATAACTGCCGAAGGCTAGAACAAATTCTAAATACTAAACACCTCTAGAAGCTTTCTGAAGTACTTTTTACGATAACACAGCCTCCTAATTTGTACTTGTGCCTTAATTTTGATATTGTTTGAACTATAAATAAAGCCATATAAATTTTGTTCATTAAATTTCGTGTGTGTGTGGGGGGGGGGAGGGGAGGGGGTGAACCCCTTAAAACCTTCGTCTAACTACGGCCTTGAGAAGTGGTCCCAGAAGCAAGGGGTAGGTCGAATACTAGGGGTTGGAGAAGTTTCTACGAAGCTTTCCCTGCGTAGATTTGCCATACAAGTCAGTCAGATCTGTGTCAGTGTAATATCAAACTTTTAACTATGAAAATATGGTTTTAATTCAATAAATCATGCATTCGTGTTGAACTCAACTATCTTGGGAAGTTATTTAACCAAATTCCTAAAAAAAATAACCTATAAGGGGTGAAGTATAACATAATAATAATAATCCCCCGGCCGTGTGCTAGCTGAACAATACAATAATTAGCAAACCAAGATGGACGAATAGGGCATGCAAGACGTGCATGTCTTAATTGACACCCCATCGTGGGGCCAGTAGCGCGAGAAAGTTTTGGTATCGCTATAATGGTTTGTATTTATCTTTCGAATTAGAAAACTAGGGTATTTAAAAAAAAAGTAAATTTAGCTTTTAATATTTTAAAAGTTAATTGTTTTGTTAATTATGTAATCTCGGAACCTTTTTTCTGTATTAGTCGAAAGTGGTTTTAAAAAGATAACGTAATTGTTAAGTAGATGAGTTTTTTTATTGTTTCGAAATAGTAAGGAGGGATACAATTTGGGGATCCTGTCATGACTTTATATAAAGTTCATTTGAACTTTTTTTAGTGGAAAATATGCTAAAAGCAAGCAGTAACCCTTGAGGAACGTCAAATGAGAATTTTAAGGGAAGATATTTGGATGTTCAGGCCTGGAAGTATAATTTTTACTAGGGGCATAAAACACTTCTCTTCATAGATACATTTATGGTTGAGATCAATTTCACTTTCTTCATCCTTTCCACTGTCACAGTAATTGGTCCTAATACTTAAAAATATTAAAGGAGGGAGAAAATACTACCATCCCAGACTATTTTTAGGGGATTACATTACCTATTTGTGTTAAGATAAAAATTTTAAATGTGCTGATATATATTTTTTACATCTCATGAAAGATTTTTATCCAAGAATGTTCATCCAACCTTTCAGGTTAATAAGTAGGCCTACTAAATATTTATTTCTCAAGAGATAATATTGAGAACAGTTCTAAATAAATTTTTATCTAAGTACCATAGATATAACTGTGTGTCAATCTCACAACAATATTTTATTTTTCGTTTGTTAAAGAAAAGTCAGATTTTTAGATGTTTCAAATTAACTTTTTGAAGAACAAATTTTATTTTAACCTGTGGTAAAAATTTAAAGAACCTGGTATTTTATGTATTATTTTTTTTATAACAATTCAAGTGAGAGTTTAATATTTTAAAGTGTTGCCTAGCAATAATTTTATTAATTTTAGAAATAGAGAGCTATGCCATTATTTATGTAGGATTTATTTGAGGATATACTTTACAAGAATAATAAAAATCACCTTAGAAATTTCACTGTGTCATCCTTTATTTATTGTGGTAATGTACTGTCCATTGTGGCTTGAAACTGGCATCCCATGTGTAGGCGCCTAGAGTTTATTTTAGTGGGTCTGGTGTCCATGACAAGAGGGCTAATAAGCTCTAAGGATGCGGTCCGGTATTGTTAGGGCCAGTTTCATAGTCAAATTTTAGTACGCCTCAAGTGCGGCGCTACACTTAGTACATGACGACACCTACCTAAACCAGAATGGAATGGGCCAGTTTCCTATGCGAGAATGGCCTATTCCATTCGAGTTTAGGTAGGTGTCGTCTTGTATTTAGTGTAGCGCCGTACTTGAAACGTACTAAATTTGACTATGAAACTGGCCCTTGGACCTTGGGAAATAGAGGTTTGGTGATACCGCTGAGAAGTTTCTGGGATAGATTTATTCGGTTATAAAAAATCTACCTACATAAGGGAAGTAAAGGGGTGGGTAGTTGGCACCCATTTATATATACATTTATATATATATATATAAGCTAACAAATTATATTCCGATTGTTGAGATAATTTTACTACAGAAGTGAGGATAGCTACACCACTTTAATTATAAAATTTGTGGCAGAAAGGTGATAGACCAAGTTTATTTATATCTAAAACAATAATTTAAAAAAGTGTACACCACTTATCATTACCACCCGGACTATCATATTTATATTATTGGGATTAGAATAAATGTAGTCTTATTTGCGTGAAAGAAGAGTGGAAAACCATTTAGGAAAAAAATATCTAAATACACCAGTCTAGAATAGGAACGCTGACCTCCCCATCACCAGAAACCCGACCAGACGAGGTGTACACCTTAACCCTCGCGCGGACCGATGCGGTTAAAAACATCAACAAAATTAATTGGTTCTGCAAAGAGACACGGATACCCACTCAAAGCTTAGAACCATCGTTCCGACCGTTGAACGCCATCATTGTTGCTTCACTCCATTTGTTTAAACTTCGAAGTTAGTGGAACACAAAACCAACATCGTAAAGGAAAGAAGAAAAAAAAGAATTGCTGGTTCTTCAAGAAAATGACTTTTTCAAGCTCTTGCGAGAATGTAAAGCTTTTATAAAACTTCTCCTCAAACTAGACAACCAATTCCCTTGGTCTGCTTTCTTTGTTCTTGTCTCTCTCTCTCTCTCTTCTCTCGAAGAGCGACAGAAATGCTCCCAGTGACATGTGAGGGAACTTGTCCTGTGTATCATCGGTAAACACATTGCTAAGGCAACCTTAATTGAACACCATGGGAGCGACAACCGAATAACGCGAAACAAACAAAAAAAAAATATTCAATTTCTTTCAATATTTTGGCCGATATTGAAGAAAATGCGGTTTAAAGTTGAATGTGTGAATGAAAAATTAAGAATTAAGGGATGCATTAATAGGTGTGCTTACGAAGTAAATCAAAATTGTATTAATTGACTTTTTACATTAGGTCGAAAGAAATGTTACAGTCATTAAGACATGTTGTAAATAATGTTAAACGACTGTTATAGCCAAACCTAGCATTGTTGTAAAATAATGACAAAACGAGTATGACATTTAAAGTTTTAAATTTATGAGTTGTTTATTTGATTTGGTTGGATAACGCGATTTTATTTAAGTTATTATGTTTTAATATTCGCATTAAAGTTGCTTGGTACTTTTATAGTTTAGCCACTCGCCACTATAGGCTACCGGCATTTATGATTGCATATACTTCCCATTATAAAGTTTAGAATGTGAATAGTTAAACTCGAAATAAACTTTGCTTATAACATGTGCATACGCACCACTTCATTCTTAATCAATAATTATCTAACCATGAATCAAACTTAAAACCTACATCATTTCACTTCATGTGTTGGCAATGAATTAATTTAGTAATGATATTAAATAATTACAGGTATTTGCTTTTTAGCAACAAATGTTGGTTTTCACATTTAAATTTATGAATGTGTAACATTACTTTTATTAATCGAATTCTTGTCACATACGTATGGACTTATTCGTACTAACTTCAATTCCCACCTTAAGTGTATAGGCTATATGGATTACTTTCATGTCTATGGTAGCCTCCATATGATCTGATGCATGCAATCACGCATATTAAATCATTGGTTTACAAAATGTGGGTCACGAACAGATGGTTGATGATTCATGAACATTTTTTGAAATGTAAACAAAACTTGTAATTACTTGAAAAAAAAAAGGAAAGTAAAGAAACGGAAAAAGGAAAAGGGTAAAAATAAGGCACATAATAAACGGATACGGGAATCTAGTTTCAGGTTCATCACTGTGGGGTGGATGACCATGCTGTCATCAACGGAAACCATAAACCAGCGCACCCTTTACAGCCTCGCTATGAAAAATAGATAAGATTTTTTTTTAATTATACTCAAATATAGATTTTTTTTAAATGATAAAACAAAATTACAAAAAAATAATACCTCCAACCCTCACATCCATTAAAGCTAGATGAGTCGCGAAAGTTTAGCGTACTACAAATTGGATTGTGGCTCTAAAAGGTTCGGGAACGATTACCTTACAATTATGTCTACAGCTTCAATTGTCTTTTTTAAATAATCATTCGCCCCTCCCCCGGCCCTAGATTTAAACCCACAGGGGTAACAAAGTGTTGTAAAGCGTTACGTAGCCTTGACCTTGGTCGTCGTAGGGGATGATATTTGAATCCCGAATGTGTGCACGAGGCGTGGTTTTACCCTACTCCTTCTATGCTAATAGTGGTGTATCCTCCCCCCCCCCCTCAAAGTTATTTTCCTTGTCTCAACATCTTAATTTAACCCCCCCTTTTTTAGGACCCCATCGTACTACCTGTTCAGGTTATGCACATATGTAATAATTACGCTAATGAGTTAGGGATTTGGAATATTTAATTTAGAGGAAATGTATACCCATTTGCTTGGAGGGAAAGTGGCAAGCAATTTTGGAAAAACCACTCTCAATACACCCGACCTGGATTTGATCTTCGATCTCCCTGTCATTGGCAATCTAGTCTAATACAAGAGTGACGCCTTAAAACATACGGCCATCGAAGAATAAGCCATTGTTGAATGCATAGATACACTAATTATATTTTTTTCTTATAATTCATATGAATAATATACAATGTAGATGTTATTTTTAATATATTTTAGCAATACTGATACATTAATTTCAAGAATATAATAAAATATTATCCGTCGTAGCTTGCAGTCTTGGAAAATCTAGGGCATGCAAGGATTACGTAGGCCTAAGAGCTTATACCTTAAATTGTCTTTAATCAGCAGCTAAACACTCGTACAAGGTCATGTTCCCAAAAACATATATTGTTTTGCCAATTAGCATAACATAGAATATTGGCCAAACTAGTAACTTAGGGAAAACACCCCTCCTTTTTTTGGTATATGACAGTGAGTCTTAGATCTTTTTAGGAGAGGGGGTCCGGGGGTAGGACGCCAGTTGTTAAGGGGCTACTTCGAAGTGCTCTATACACTCAGCTACCAAGTTACAGCAATTTGTGGGGAGAATAACCCACAGCTTGAATGTATACTCCATTCACGGTAGGAATTACTCTCCGAAAGGTATTTTATCCTAGCAGTATCCTACTATATAATATTTCTGGTAGGGAAAAAGGCCTTTCAGAAAACAATTCCTACGGTGAACGGACTTTATGTTCAGTACGGAAGAGGGTGCCCTAACCCATCTTGAAGGTCTGAGTTATGTAACGTCCACACAACGCCAGGCAGCCGTATGTTCGATACCAGTTAAAGCCATAACAACAAAGATAGGTCCGAGTGCGGAACTGATGAGTAGGGATATTGATAGAACAAGGTTCTCGTTTTTAAACTCTTTCAACGAGTTCTAAAACCTACATCGCATGTATACACCCGTATAGTAATTAATCAATTTCAATAAACAAGATAAAAACGAATCCCACAGTTATTTGTCACGGTCTATCCATCCCACTTAGCCAACCTGATTGAAGGGAGTGGTGACATATCAATATTAACCGCATATATATATATATCGTCGCCCTCCGGACGAATAGACGTATCTCGGTTTTACTAAATGTTCAGGAGGGCTGAAATAAAATTATGTTCTTATTTGTACCTGTTGTACAGCTTAAACATATACTCCTCACATGTATGATTATTTATTCAAGTAGACCTATTAATATTTTGTTTTATTTGCTGAAATAGCAAACTAACCTTTTTTACGTAATTATAATAACAAATAAAAAGTTTCCTTGAGGTAAACATCTTTGTAGTGAACGAAGGAGTGAACTTGTTAGGAATTACGTCATGACTGAAAAATTCTGAGTGTGTTAGGAACGCTGTAAAATATTTTTAAACTAAATTTCCTTGCAAACAACTCGAAATAATACATTTTCATACATTTCTTAAATTATAATAATAACAATAAAAATAATTTTAAAAGTAAGTAAAAGAATGGCCATTTTGATCGAGTTTTTTTAATTCGCACAACAATGAAAACTTTAACTACTTGCCTAGAGATTCTATATAAAAAAAAGCTATATGTAGGCCTAAATAACAATTATAAATTAAGCTGAAACTGGAAGTAATAATAATCATGGACAATAATGGATGTTGCTAATGCTATATATAAAAAAAAACTGAGTTCTAGTTGTGCTGGGCCTGATGTAGTTCCAAGCTTTATTTTTAAAGACTGTGAAATAATTTTCAGCCCATTGTTAGCCCATATCTTTAACAATAGCCTGTTAAATTAAACTCTTACCCTTGTATAGAAACAATCTGTTGTCAAACCTGTCTATAAGAAAGGGACAAAAACAAATGTTTGTAATTATAAAACAATTTCTTTATTGAATACTTTCTCTAAAGTATTTGAGAAAATAATACATGAGCATACTTTCCACCCCCTAAAGAACAAACTATCTGATAAACAACACGGCTTTATAAAAAATAAAGCTATTGTCACAAATCTAATAGAGTTTCTGGGACATGTTGCCCCTGAAGTCTCTACCCAAGGCCAAGTTGATACTATATATTTTGATCAATGTAAGGAATTTGATTCATGTCAGCATAATATTATACTCTCTAAACTTTGTAATTTTGGCTTATCCCACTTATATTTAAATTGATTTAGCAACTATTTACATGAAATATCTTTCACCATTTAAATAGATTTTCACTCCTCCAACACATTTTTAGCGACTTTCTCATCCCTAACTCAGTAGTGTAATTAGTACATTTACGTATGATCTGAACAGGTAATAACATGCAGTGTAAAACTAAGTCAGTAAATTAAACTAAGTTTCAGACTAAATATACAATGTTTCTTGATATTTATAGTTACCTTATCAACTTCCATATTGGGGTTGAGTATACTACACTTTGTGCAACATTGACGGTGAGGCCAGGGCGAAAATCCCGGATTACTGCATTCATCCCTCAGCCCCTCTTCATGCCAAAATAAAGAACACGTTAAATCTACCAATTAATAAAACACGTGGTTGAATATTTACCCTCTTTGATTTTTGATAACAAGATTGGTACAGTGGAAAGTGTATATAAAAATACCTTTTAAATTAGCGTTATGCAGGTAAAAAAATAATCAAAAAATATTTCTCAAATATCTCGAAGAGGACAACATACAAAGTCATTTATATTCTCCAACTTCATTACTTGAATAAAATAAACCTTTTAAGGTTTCACCATTTGCTAAAGTTGTGTATTTAACTTAATATTAAATCATATTAGTTACGAGGGGACAACTGAAAAAATAAAACTCAAAAACTTTTCAAGGAAAGTACTGTGAAACTTAAGCAAGAAATACAATAGGCACGCTACAATTATATTAACAATTTCAAAATATTATTTTTCCACATTATTAAAAATAATATCTTTCTCAGAATACTACTGGTTGCGTCATGAGTCGTGCTCAAACTTTTCACCATGTTTCATAACATTAATATCAACTTAGAAAAATAAATATCTGTACAATTTTTCTGTGCGTTATATTCTAATCAGATATATTTATTTCAAATAAATTGGAAGCGCTTGTATGAACACAAATCGGTTCAATAGCTCATCACTCTCTGGCTTGCACCTCATTTTCCGACACAATAGATCCCATCGTGGTGACCGATCAATGTTAAGGGCATTCGACCATCAACATTTTATTGCACACTTTTAACAAGTGTAAAATTATAAGCTAGAAGCCTAAATAGGGATTCAATTATTTCAAATCATTACAACTCATACGTTATAAGGGGGTCAAACTTGCTGTTTTATGCTTTTTACGTAACATTGTTATGGTAAAGTACCTACTCATATGTTAATTTATGGGTCTAAAATTTAGTATAAGCCTAACTACACTTCCAATTAGGGGTAAAGAATGAAATATTCATAAAATTAAAATTAATAATAATATAAATACTCCATTGAAATATTTAGATTGTTATAAATGTTATTAATATATATTATTAAGAATTAATATTTTATTACAATTTTTATACTATTATCATTATTTGTGCAGTAAAATGTTGATAGCTGAACGATTTTAAGGCTTTGCACTTAGTCGCCGTTTGGCCGGATTCTGAAAAGATAGGATGATTTTCGAATTGTGATTATAAATTTGGGTTTTAATTCACCGTCCAGACAATTGTTGGTGCATTGACTTAAATTTCACCATCATCTTGTTTTATTATGTCAAATTGAGTTAAGAAAAGTATGGCCGAGTCTTAAGGCGTATAGAATTAAATAATAGTAAAAAAAACGTATATTATTGGAAAAAATACATATGTGAATGTTTTTAGAACCAAATTGGTGTTCACGTGGTTTAAAACATCAGGCTAGCAATAGACTGGATTGTTTGTGACAAGGAGGTCGAGGTTCGAATCTTAGCAGCATGCAGTGGAAATGTTTTCTCGCACTTAATTTATTACTGTGGTTTTCTTATTCTCTCTACAAATTAGTGCTTGTGCACTTACTCCAAACAACTCCTCATCCCTTTCTCTTGTACTAAGCTGTTAATACCTTGGTGTTAAATGTATTAATTTGTGTGTGAGAGGGGGTCCAGGGGTGGGGCGAATTAATTGAAATAGAACAAAATCCAATTTCACGCTGATAAATTACTATCAACCCTCTCCAAGGATCAAACATTTGACCCATAGCTCCAGGAACCCTCTATCTACAGACTCGAACTGAGACGTAGATGAAGTAACTGCTCTGATCAAATTAAGACTAGGCCTCGGCTACCACCATTCCCGTCTTAATTCAATCTCAACAGTTCGTCAGGCGCTAATCTAGTTTGTTCCTGTGTTTAGACTGTTCGCTTTAGCGCCTCTAGCGGCGCGGGGGGCAAATATAGCATCATTATTGAAAAATAAACTGTCGGTGGGGAGAACTAATTTAATTACCACCCTCGTTTCAAAATGTATTCAATACACTTACAGCCCAGTTTCAAAATGTATGCGATACACTTACAGCCCAGTTTCAAAATGTATGCGATACACTTACAGCTCCAGTTTCAAAATGTATGCAATACACTTACAGCCCAGTTTCAAAATGTATGCAATACACTTACAGCCCAGTTTCAAAATGTATGCGATACACTTACAGTCCAGTTTCAAAATGTATGCAATACATTTACAACCCAGTTTCAAAATGTATGCAATACACTTACAGCCCAGTTTCAAAATGTACTCAATACACTTACAGCCCAATTTCAAAATGTACTCAATACATTTACAATCCATTTTATCACCAATTACTTGATTTTACGTTAAAGATATAAGTTTTGTCATGTTCAATACATAACTATTTTTATGGCCCCCATAACATTCAGGTATATTCGCAAACTTACACTACTAGGTAAGGAGAAGGGCTGTTTAATTTCAGAGGAAAACATGTACCCACATTTTGGTGGAGGGATAGTGGTAAACCGTTTAGGAAAAACAGCTTCTGTGCACAAGGGAGATATTCTAACCATGAACTTAACATCACAGGCAAACCATAATGTGAGACTAACACCTTAGTACTTGTGATCACCAATACGGGTAAACATTGTTAGTCTAGTCGTCGCTGCAAAGCATAATGGGTCGACAGATCTTTCAGTGAACCAGTCTCTGCTGCTAGAGAGAGTCCCCCCACAAAGGTGAGGGCAGGAAGAGATTGTGTACGCCCTGGTTACCATGGTAACTAACCTCTTGAAACGCTGCCAGTATCAGGTGAACACTCAGCCAAGCCCGATGTCCGAGTGTGTCGGGGTGGCGTATTACAGTATATGCATTGATGGGCACGTGGGATAAGGTGTCAGTCTCATCTGATCTGGTTTGCTAGTGATGAGAATATCAGATTGTAAATCCCAGCCGGACATAATGAAGTGTATATTTTACAAATGAAGGGTACAGAGGAAAAGTAATTAACCTTTAAAAAAAAATTCTGGGGTCCTTATAGGTTTTGAGATATAAAAGGTTTTTCTGGGGTCCTTGTAGTGTTTTGAGATATAAAAGGTTTTGCTGGGGTCCTTGTGGGTTTTGAGATATAAAAGGTTTTGCTGGGGTCCTTGTGGGTTTTGAGATATAAAAGCTTTTTCCTGGAAAATGTGCGTAATGTGGTATCCTCCCCTTTTCCCTTGTAATCATCAAGTAGTTTACCCCTTTCTTTCTTAGCATATATGTGGGTACGCATACTCTATATTATACTCTCATCATTATTACCCTAATTAGGGTAAATATTCAGAAGCCCGGACGTGTGGTAAGAAGCGATGCAAACAATAAAATATGATTTGTTGATTTTTTTAATTTATTTTTTGTCAGATTAAGTTATTGTTCCACTTTGGTTCAGATTAACTGATCATTAAGCCAGCCCCATGGTGTAGTGGTCATTGCACCTGACAACGAGACGAGGGGTCCTGGAATTGATTCCCGGCTGGTATTTTTGGTATTTTTCCCTTAACAGGAATGACCACCTGGTTTTGGTTAATTAGGCTTAAGTTAGGTTAAGACTCACCGCGGCTCCACAACTTTATAATAGCTATTATCCATCATCTCATTGTGGGTATGACGTGTAGACAGCCTCCTATGGTGTACGCAGGGCAAAGCTTTGTGCCACCATGGTGGCTAATAGTATACACATACGGCAACCGAACCTGGCTATCAGAGTCTCACCCGGTCATGTATTATATATGTGTATATATGTGGATTAAATGTCAAGATCATTTAGTCTGGCTAGCTGGTGACTTGGAAGTTTAAGGTTCAAATCCCAGTCGAGTGTACTGAGGGTGTTTTTTCTAAATGGTTTTCCATACTCTCTTCACGCAATTACGAATACATTTATTCCAAACCCAATATTCCCTGTCTCTACTTCCCTAGCGTAGTTAACAGGTACGAGTATAATCCAAACGCAAT
>CABFOV010000837.1:86869-120192 GCA_902141375.1 Timema poppense | reverse complement strand
GGATGCATAGCCGTAGTGGCTATCATCTCTGAGAGAACTGCATGATCAGTATTGGGAAACAATATTGTAATTCTTTGGTTTCCTTGCTGTCAATCTCCTTTAAATATGAAAAATTTCGCATCATTGATTCGTCGAGGTTGCCAGTATTTACTCACTACCCCAGCACGTTACCTTCCGACCTAATTGAAAACGAGGAGATTTGGTAACCGGTAACCAAGAGATAGTGAAGATAAAGCTTTTATCCATAAGATCTGCAGTTTTCTCAGAGGTGATAATGGGTGTATCAATGACAAACTTTTATTTAGTATTATTGTAAACCTCTATAGTATTATATTAATTGAAAAATGACGCCTGAACACGGGAATAGAACCTGGGACTTTTGACTTAGTATGCCAATGCTGTCTAACCACTGAGATATCCATGGATACGGCCATTCTTACCTTATATTTTAAGTCAGTGTCTGTGATGGATTATATATTTATATGCAGCTATAATCTCAATAATCAAATATAATAGCTTGGATAGTTAATCTAACCTCAATATGTTTAAAAATAACTTTAAATTACTTCAAGAGAAATGTAATATTAAAAAATGTTTTGCCATCACCTGTGTTTCCCCGAGCCATTATAGGTAGTAAGCCAGATAACCCCCCACTGTTCTCACCCACCAGTATGACTGATTAGTAGGGCCTTACCTAGGTAAGGCCCTACTAATCAGTCATACTGGTGGGTGAGAACCAACCTTAACGGGATGTTGGAATTTAATTGTTATGACTGGACCTGTGTTTTTATTGGATTATCATCAAACTTAGGTCAGTGCCCATTCTATCGTTCATATCATCACTTTCTATATTTGTTATGCGCTACTGAACAAGTTTCTGTCATGTGCTTTCTTGTGAGAATCGAACCAAATACTTTTTGATACGAAGCGGTGTCACACAGCAAACACAGATAGACGCTTGGCTCTGATTGCTTTTCCTAGCTTGGTTGAGCTAATTAACGCTAAGTGGGCCTTTGCTTGCTCATTAGTGAACTATTCATAATGCACTAAGAGCTGTGCCGTAGACATTGACCCGAAATCCTGCGTTACACTCTTTACCACAAACATTAATCCACCGTGCTATATTATACCTGATACCACACACATTAACCCTCAGCGCTACGTTATTGTCTGTAAGAAAAAATTGATCCATTGTACTATGGTATACTCAGAACTAAAAATATGTACCCATAGCTCTACGTTATTCTCTGTGTTATAATTAATATTGATCCACCGTGATTTGTTATACATTGTACCAAAAACATTTACCCTCAGTAATGTACAACAAATATTGATACAACGCACTGTGTCTTGCTCATTATCATAAACATTTACACAAAGCACTGCGTAATTTTCTGTGCCTCAAATATTTATCCACGAGGCTATGATATTATCTGTAATTATACTAGGTGATTGTTTCCAAATATTCATCGATAGTCGTATACTAGTGAAAAATGGCGATAAAAACATGTCGTCACGTTCCCCTCCATTTCCTTTACTCATTCCACCTAGGTCAAGTACATTGTCCGTGTTGCCGCTAATGGATATGTCTATGACACAGTTTTAGTAATCGAAGTCAGTCGTGGATTCTATGTCATGCTAGCGACGAAGCCGATCCTCGCATTTACCTAATGGAGGCAACCGTGTTCCTTCTTATCAGTGTTGGCTAACAGGTAGTTCAACTCTTGGCTGCATGTCACGGCGAAAACAATAGTTGCTTAGAGTAGTATATATAGGCCAGATCTAACTTTTTGCATACCATAATGACCTTTTAGCTGAATAAGTGCTGTATATGCAGTCAATTTTTCATAAGTAGATCCTTTTAGAAAATACTTAATCCGTGGAATTAGGAAGTCAGTTCACCTCATTACACTCTTATCTCTTTTAAAAATGCAAACATATAGGTATTTTGCAGACAACATTGATACCATTTTAATATATTATTGTTATTATTCTACGGGGATTGTTGTTTATATCAATAAAAAGTGACAGCCGCAGATCATATGACGTATGAACACATGATGGATTGATATCTAGTAATGGTGACCTGGCGATCTAGGGGTAAGGTGTCAGACTTCTGTGCTGGCGGCCGGGGTTCAATCCTTGGTCCCGGCACAGATTTATCTGATTACCAAACCCTTCCTTCACCTCTGACAAGACATCTTGTGAATGTGGGGAATGCCAGGCCCCCACCGTGGTTCGGATTCCACGTTAAACTATAGGTCCTTCATTTCATCTCACAATCACCCTACCATTACACATTAGCGTAGGTGCGTATAACCCGAACGGATAGTAAGAAGTGGTGCTAATAATAATAATAATCTAGTAATCTTCCTATCGGTCAAATAAGACCATTCTTATGAGAATCTGACAGTAGTATAAGTATTTTAAGAAAATGTTAAGAGGGACTCTAGTCTTACAGTTCAAAGAGTTTATAGATCTACTTACTACCATCCCCATATGTGGGCACGCGGACTAAATTTCAGTCTCATCTAGCCTGATTTATCGCTGACAGGGAGGTCAAGGTTTGAAACCCGAGTGATTGCAATCAGCGTAGTTTTACCTAAATAGATTCACTCTCTAATAGAAAAAGGCTACATTTACTTTAAATTTTATCTCCCTTATCCTTAAGGTGAGGATGTAGCGGACAATGGAAAAGGTCAGTGTTGTTGTATTTCTCTATACCAACACTTTTTTTTTTTGCCAAAATAAATAAATAAAATATTGCTTCAGTACAAACATAGAGTTTAATTTTCTTCCCATGGTGATCTCAACCGTTCATGAAAATCTGCCAAGGGTGTCCTGCAATGTAGTAACTTTTTCTCTACATTTAAAAAGTGTGTCATCTAACGCCGCTATGCTCATCAGTCATCACAAATATTCAACAACTGTTGATATCACCTTATGAAGAAAATTTAACTACATTTTAGTACTGAAGCTATATTTTATTTGTTTTGTCCAAAAGAATGTTTTTCTATGAAAATTTCAAAAAACCCTGGCTTTCTCACACGCTCCCTTCCTCCACACAATAATTCATTAGTGTGAATAAACAGATATCTCGGAGGAAAACGTATTAAGATACGGGACACACACACACACACACATACACACAAATATTAAATTCCCTACTAATGAAATAAAATGGAATAGTTTATCTATATTTGAGGTCAATGATACTAAATATTACTGTACAATTTACGTCCACCACGTTTCCGGGTTGTAAGCATCTTATTACGCTAATGGGATAGGTTTGAAGGTACATTTTTAGATCAATTATACTCGAATTAGCGTGGAGGGAAACAAGTAATGAAATAAACAACCTTATTAAATAAAGACGGGATTCAAACCCTGGCATTTCTATCACCCTGAAAGTCAGATTATATGAGCCTGACATTTGGTTAGTCCATGTACCCACCAAAGTAGGCTACATATTTTTTTTTTTAGTTCAGTCACTAAATTAAGTTTACTCACAAAACAAAATTCAATTTCGTAATGTCTGTTTTTCATTCATATAAAAATTAAGAAAATATTATTGATTCGAAGATAACAAAGAAAAAAGGAACCTTTCGTCGAATGAGGGAACGTGACAGTTTTATGTCCAGAAGGGTCAGATGAAAGGACATTCCCACCCCCCACCCCTACCCTCTTTCATTCTCAAGACTGGCTGTGGAGGCCACAAGGAAGAGTGTAAATAGTGCCTCATTGAGAATTAAGTCGTCCAGACTGGGTTTAGCGCACGCCCGGTCTTCTCGTTCGGCAAACAGAGGCGGGCTGAGGGGGTTGAGGGGGGGGGGGTAGCTAGACTATATACTGCTATGAGCTAGCTTTTGGACCAAAGTCTATAAGGGTGATTAGTTTAATATCTCACCGCTAGAAGGCACTAAGACGGCATGAATAAGGCCTAAACGAAGGTGGGAGGAGAAGGGGGTCACACACAATTAAGTATAAAAAAAACTTACAATACAAATTTCAGAACATTTACTCTTAAGGGAAGGAGGTGTATTCGCAAAGGCTTTGATTATATGTTTATTTTTCCTCGCGTCTTAATACCTGTACGGGCTATACACAATCATTAATCGCTAATAGGCAGGCTAAGGAAGGTAGAATTTTAGAAGATATGTACTTACGTTTGCATGTATGGGTAGTGGTAAATAATCCAGAAACATTCAAATAAAGTAATATCTTGTTTACAGCAGACCCGTTAATGACACACTCAACCACCAAACATTGTGGTCGCTGCGCGATTGGGATAATATAACTAGAATGGTTGTTTATTATTGGTATATTGTAACGCATTTGATAATTTTGCTGGTCCTCACCTGGAAACATTGTTGCTCAATGTTTCCTTAATGTTTCCTGTTGCTCATAAACATAAAGAAACAGTTTGCAAACCTGGGAAACATTGTTTGTAAACTGTTAAACATTGTTTCACGTCCAGACTTCAATGATGAAACATTGTTTCGCGTACATCGTTCAGTTGACTAAACGATGTCATCTGAGGAGGATACTGCTATGGTTTGTGCTTTGTACGTAGTTAAATACTGTTCAAGAAGACAGAGAAGAGTAAAACGCGAGTGAGTTTGTAAAGTGCTTCAAAATGATTCATACTATGCAAATGAGCTTCTAACAAAACTAAAGCTCGAAAACTCACTGGTTTTAGAAACTTCACTCACGTGTCTATCTACAGATTTTGAACATATTTTACAAATGGTTGGTCCCAGGATCATGAACCACTAGATTGGTCCACGCTGTTTGTTGTCGACAATGTTGGTTGGTAAACACGCAAACAATATTTCTTGTAACCCATTTTATACTGATGACACATTGTTTCTTCTTTGGGAAACACAAAAAATGTTCGCAAAATGTTTGCAAACAAACTTTTCGAAACGAGAACAACATATTTGTAAACCATGTTTTCGGGAACATTTTTTCAAATGTGTACTAAGATTTAGGAGTGATTAAATTTAAATGTAATTTTTAAAACTTGGGATATCTAGATTTCAGATTTTCCATGGTTGGACAGATTTGCGCAAAAATATTAAAGGAAAATATTCAGCGAGAAATTTTACATCTCAAATCTCTTGTAACATTTTTTTTCTATACTCTCCTTCAAAGACGCCTGTTGTTTGGGAGGGTAGTGAAAGAGGAAATCAGTTTAATTACGGCCAGAAAAACATTTACTAGGGTTGAAATCACTGGTGATCTTAGTTCAGAGATTAATCGTTATTAATTAACAACCATCAGTATTATTCGCTAGACTTGCGACCCATTTATATATATATACATACATGTCATATACACATTCAACGTTAAGAGCAGTACGTAAGCTATATATATATAGTATTATTTGATTTGTTATAGCCTTTTTTCCCCACTCACAATCCCTTGTAGTTGTAACTGAGTGTTCTAAATGCATTAGAGTCATATATGCACTTGGATTCCATTTATGAGGCTCAAATCCTGGTTGGGTTCCCCGAGGGTGATTTTTCATATGTGAATTTTTCATATCTGGATTTTACTGTATTTTTATACGTCTTCTTTTACATGTCCTCTTTAACAGTAGGTCTAGTATTTTAAAATGTCCTTCTCAATTCTACTCATTTGATATTTAATTTGGTACACCACATGTTGTTATCCACCCGAACTAGTGGAGAAAATTAAGTATATGAAGAAATGTACACTCATTTTCCAAGATGGAGACTGGTAAATCCCTAGGAAACAACCACCTCTTTACGCCCTTCAGGTATTCGAATCCCGACCTCTCAATCACCAGCAGACCAGACGAGACTTACACTTCAGTTCGTGTTTCCAGAAATTTATTTTAGGGGAAGGTGAGAGTTCTACTTGTGGTGTTTCTGGGATAAATCTCCCAAAAGACAATGTGAAAAATAATTCTGAATATTGAATCTCTCTCGAATCAATTTAAAATTACTTTTAACATAGTCGATGTTGTAGTTATCATGCATTTTATAAGACTCCATTTAGCGGCTGGCCTAGTCAATAACGAGAAAGACAAAAATATATTATCTATCATATGTTCAGTGTAGGGTGGGGGTATTAATCCACCAACTACCTCCTCCTCCACCCTCCTCACTATGTTTTGTTTCCTCATGAGCCAATTTGTAAATATGGATCTCCTATTTACTTCTTGAGTAGAATAAAAAGAGGACGCATTGAGATGCTAGAAGAACTAATAGAGACTCTTCAATCGAATATCTCCAAGGATATTGAAAGGCTCATATAATAATGGCAAGAAGGAAATGGAAACCAATATAGGTTGGGAAACAAAGGCCAAGATGTTTGTTTTCAACTTATCGTAAGGCCTCTCGGACATGTTGACCAATGGCCGGTTCTTGAAATACTGCTCTAGGGGCAGATCCTTGCAAGGAATTGCGCAGGCATTTCTATTAAAATAAGCAATTCTATGCGGGGATGTTTTAGTTTAGGTGGATACCACTGTTAAATGTGTCCTTTTTACTTTCTCACTACCTTACAGGTATAGAAAGTGTTGTGATCGTCAAAAAAATCAAACTCAATATTTTGACGAATCTTGACGTTTCATGACCGCTCGAATCCAAAAAAGTTGTGTTTGACTTTCCGTCGGTCTGTCTGTACCTCCAACTAGAGCCTAACCTATTTTACCGATGGGGATAAAACTTGGTACATCTAGGGTTTTATAGGGTTGCCCCGAGGGGCTTTTGGAATTTTATATACAACCTTAAAATTGAGGGTAGTCTACTGAAGGGCAAAAACAAAAAAGTCGATTTTCTCAAAATCGGTTCTAACGATTTTGATTAAATTTAATTTCTAAACATTTAAAAATATTTTAAACAAAAAAGCTTCTCTAAATATTTAGGCAAAATGACTTTAAGGGTTCTGATCTGATGCGCAAATTATCTTCTTTTTTGTAATATTTGAGATATGAAATTACTTATTGTTACAAATATGTAGGTCTCTTTATAATACAAATATTTTATAAGAAGCATATTTTTATGAAACCAATAACTTTCAAGCTATACGTATATATATACGTATAAGTTAAAAAATATATATATATATATATAAGTTAAAATATATATATGTTTTTAACTTTTCGAGCACACAAGGTAAAAGTATTGCGACCGCAAAAGAAAATCTAACCTGAAATGTTGATGGCTGTCGGTCGATGTCTCAAGACCCCCCAGACCCAAAAAAGTGGTCTTTGCAATGACGTCTGTCTGTGTGTCTGTTTAAACTTAAAATTAAGAGTAATTTAAGAAAGGGCGAAAAGAGAAAAAAAATGCTTTTTTTCAAAATCTACTTTAACGATTTTGATTAAAATTCGTATCTAGGTGTTGATTAAGATTATAAATAAACTGGCTATTTTCATTTTACCATGAAAATTAATTTTAGGGTAATTTACAGAAGCAGAAACTTCCGTATCTGCGCAACTGTTTGAGATACTAAATAACTTATCATTGCAAAATTGTAGTACTATTAAAAATAAAAACTTTTATATGAAATATATTTTTATAAATCCAACAGTGTCTGAGATGTTGGCAAATATATTAATACAATTTTTTAAGCTTCAGTATTAAAGAGATACTACTTATGTTTTAACGCAATAATTCTCCAATGCCATAAAGTAATTTAAATATAAGAAAGTCTCTAAAGGTTTATGTTGTTTTTCCTTAAACCTCTTAGGAGAAATGTTTGTACGTATATATATCCATTTTAGACTCAATAGTCAATATTTACATTTTTTATTGGTCAAAATTTATAAATGAGGAATTTAATAGCAATTTGTTGGCATGAATATTTGCAACACCTAATAAAATGTCGAAAATTTTAATACGAAGTGTAGACCCTTGTGTACCCAACATTTATCTTTTTTATCGGTCCAAACATACAAATTCTTAATTCTTTAAAAACAAAATTATAAAATTTAAAACCGGGACTAAAAAAAAAGTGTTACATAAGTCTAGTGCAATTTATGCTTGGGTTTGCTAATGTATATTATTTCGTTTCACATATATTACGAGTTTTGAGTAAATATCTCCATTTTCAAACAATAGCGCGAGAAAGTTCGTGTGGAGTTCCGTATCATTTATTTCTATCATATAACTGGCCGTTACAATAATGATCGTAGAGGATGAATAGTAATTAATTAAATTCTTATTGCGCTAGGTTTTCAATTGATATTCAATTTATTGCAAAAGAATGGGCCATTTTTATTTTACAAATTAAGAAATATACACTTAAGGCAGCAGACTCGGTCAGTGAAAAAGTATCAACCACCGTCAGTACTCACGGCTGTGTCGTTTTTATGGAATTACTTTTATATTATATCTAAGCATATTCTCCCTTTCACCCTTCACATACAACCAACCCTTGTAATTTCAATAAAAAAATAGGAAAAGAAAATTACAAAACTTTTTACTCAAGGTAAAGATGGAAGTTCGATACTAGTTCTCAAATATCTTAACATTTTATGTTGTAAGCCTATTAAAAATTATTGTGTTTGTTAGAGGAAGGCTAGTTTTAGAGCCATTTTTCATCAAACCTAGTCTGATAGTTCCGCAAATATGCTTAAAAATTCTTTGGGAATGAGCTAAATTATATATTTTCACATATTTTGTATGTGAATAAAACTCTAGATCTAGATTGTTAAGGTAAAAGAGCCCCGTTGGAATCTTTCGACTTTATTTTGGCGTGAACCATATTTTGAAATAACGCATCCTATATATTGCATTATATCTGAACGTCTGCACAGCAATTTCTCGCTTACCGAGGTGGCCCGCTAAACAGATTACACAAGATTAAGTTATAATTTGAACCCGACTCTTACTAAAGTTTGATGTTAAATTTATAAAGAGAGCCATACTACATTTTAAAACAAGGAGCTCTACATTTTCAAAACGTGCCCGGCTACATTTCAAACCATAGTGACAGTTATCGTCAGCCCAACTCCCTCGTATTACTTTGGTTGGATCACGTTTATCAGCCATTTAATTGTTTCCCACTCTTATTCACCTTGTTTGGATTTACACTCATGGGAATCTGCTAAATTCAAATTGTGAAGAAGGTTCTAGAAGTTTCATTGTTTCTCATTCCTGTCACTTATGCCAGAGATTCAATATTAATGACACCCCCACTTCCTCCCGTCAAATTAACTGATATTCTTAGTGCTTTGCACATCACCAACAACTGTACCTCTCTAACTGTAAGCATGTCAAATATACGTCAAGATTTTCTAGTTTGTTTTTCCGATGACAAGAAAGTTGAAGTTCGAATTCTAGCCGTATGTACTGTACAGTAGGTACCTAAAGGTAGTTTCCCACTCTTAATCCATGCAAATACAGGTATATTTCCTTTCAATTGCTTTCAATTGTACCGTTCTCCTCTATACACTCACATTGTAATTAATGATTATGGCTAGTGGCGCACCCAGAAATATACTTTGGGTGGGGAGGGAAAATTGGGGGGGGGGGATAAACAATCAAGGTTGTAGCCAGAATTAAATTAAATTAAATGATTTTACAGAGGTTTTCTTTCCAACCAAAAGGGGAATCCGAAGGCCCTCTTCGGTAAAAAGTACCCAATTTGAATGCATCTAAAAGATATTTGAAGTGGTCCTCGCTTGGCTAATCTTTAAAATTAGATGTATTTTGAAGATATTTGTAGTATTTTTCTCTTGTCAAATTTTTGAAAATTAGATGTCTCTAGAAGAAGCTATTTGGAGTGATATTCATTTGACAAATTGTTGAAATCAGTTGCCTATTAAACTAAAAGGTATGGATTAAATTTATTCAACACATCTTCAGTGCTCGATTTTATAGTTCAACTCGATTTATTTTAAGTTTTTACTAAAATCATTGGGGTCTTGGTGGGGGGTTGCTGGGGAAACTACCCTATTTGTACCTCCTAGGTGTGCCACTTCTAATGACCTTGCCTGAAGTATGAAACTGTGGAGAAAACATAATATACAAAATTCAAGTATACACTTCAGCAGATGAATTTAATTTAATATTTAATTCTATATTAAAAAATTATTTGAGACTGATTTTAACGAAGCACATTAGTAAATCATTCTATTGCTTTTGAAATCACGTAGAAACATACCCCCCAAGAGTGAAACAATATTACCGAGACCAGATATTTTCTCAAAAAACTAGATTCTCAATATTTTATTTAAACTAACCCCTTTGTGTACGTTTTTGACAACGTTTTACTTATAGGTGACATTATTCCAAACAATATTGCCTATTCATTTTTTAAATCTTTATTATAAATAACACTACTAAGAAATATAATTTGACATTGAACGCCTTTTTTTCTTTTCTTTTTTCTTTCCACTCAAAATACCCTTTCGATTTTCTTCAAATATTCTAAAAAAAAGTAAACGTATAAACGAGTCTTATAAAAACCTTAAAAATAACAACAGTCGAACAGGCGACCGTCCCAAGAGAGTTGTTAAAACTTAACGACAGCGATTAATTACAATATATTTTCCTCGGCTAAGTGATTGGGAGGAATGACTGATCAAGTCTGTACTCTCCAGAGAGCGGCAGCATGTGCAGTGATGAGAAATTTCCGCGACAACACGGAGAAAAGAAAAATGATGAAAGGACCAACTGATTGATTTCTCATAGCTGCGTCGCTGAGAAGAAGGGAAAGGGGGAAGGGAAGAGGGAGTGAGCTCCTTTAGAAGCCAATCATATCCCTATTACGTTTGGGAATGGCACATTTATATTTCTGTCATAGATGTTAGTCAAGAGAGATTCAGTAGTCAATCTAATAGAATATTAATCATAGCAAAGATTAACTCGTCAGTGCAAAGAAATTTTTTCAAACAAGCACTTGAGGAAAAAAGCAACTATAGAATAACTTTAATTTGTAAGAGAATGTTTATATATAAATGATCAATTTATTTTATTACATGCATCAGTGTAGATTTCGACTAAATACATAAAAAACGGATCCGATTTGTATTATTCAGCAAACATTAGAGAAAAAAAAAGTGAGAATACAACATGATGATCCATCAATTACAAATAGATTTTAAAAAGCTCTACAAGAATTCAGTTAAAATAAATCAGCTACATTAAATTTTAGTTAAGTTTGGCATACTCAAAAAGCTTGTCAAATAAATTGAGGTATGTTTGATACGTGTGGCAGGGTATGGGTTGAATGTCACTTATCAGACACTTTCGAAACACATAATAGGTTGAAACAAGGAAATTCCCTTTCCCCATAACTTTTTAATCTTGCCTTAGCGTATGCTATTAGGGTAATGCAAGAGATTAGGTAAGGCTTGACATTAAACAATAGACTACAGTGCAGTTATTAGGATAACTAAATGATTTAGGTTTGTTGCGCATTAGTAAGGAAGCTGTTTCAAGAAATGCAGAGGCTTTATTAGAGGCTAGTAAGGAAATAGGTTTCAAAGTGGACGCTGAAAAGACTAAGTACATGATCATACAGAGAACACAGATTGGGAACAATAAGAATTTAGAAAGTACTACGAACAAATAATTTGACGGGGTTAATTAATTTAAGCATTTAGGAATAATGTTAACTAGCATTAACGATATTAGATTGTAAATTAGGAAAAGAAAACAGTCGGGAAATGCATGCTATTACTCGGGCAGTAAGTTGTTGACATCTCGCCTGCTTTCAAAGAATGTAAAGCTCGGAATATACAAAACATTTACCTTACCGGTTGTTTTATATGAGTGTGAAACGTGGTCTCTTAACTAATATAAAGAAAACGAATATAGGTGTTAGAAAATAAGGTGCTTAGGAAGATATTTGGTCCAAAAAGGGATGAAGATAATGTGGGGTGGAGGAGGTGTTGGTGATTGGTATACCCTGTACTCATCTCAAGTCATTGTTAGAATAGTAAAGTCTCGTAAATTACGATAGCACGAATGGGAGAATCTAGAACTGTGCTTAGGATATTGACTGGCAAACCTAATGGTAAGGAACCCGTGGGAAGACCTTGATGAAGATTGGAGGATGACATTAGGATGGGCCTGAAAGAGTGTGTAGTGAGGTGGACTGGATAGAACTAGCTCAAAATAGGGATAGGTGGTGGATCTAGTAAGTGCGGCAATTAACTTTTGAGTTCCTAATGCCATAAAGTGAGTAAATAAGTATATATATATATAGATATATATATGACAAACTGGAAGAGTAGTAAGGCATGGTATCATAATACAGTAGCCCCATGGCTTCTTTGGTGCTGAATGACAGCTTTAAAAAGTTACCAGACCAAATTACATATCCCTACACCGAACCATATGATCTGCAAAAACATGTGTTTAGCAGCTGTCACTTTTGACAGTCAAAATTCAGGTATATGCCTAAATGTTGACTGTCAGAAGTCAGCTGTGAGCTGTCAGTCAGCACCAAAGAAGCCATGGGGCTACTATTTTTAAAATTTCTCTCTTTTTTCCATGCTTTTCTGTTTTCCAGGTGCGTGTTGGCACTGAATAATGGCCGCAAAAAAATATGTTTGTAATTTCTAAAACAACTTTCTGCCATGATATTACATATATATATATACACACTATCTAAAAACATCACTCACATCGGAGAGATGGAAGGAGATGGTGTCATACTGCCTAAGACGTCAGTTTCACAACAACCTAGGTTTCTAGTGACGGGGAGGTTAAGGATGTTGAGGTTTGAATCTCAGGTAGAAGTGAGGTGGTTATTATGTACACTTCGCATTCAAAGATAAAAAGATTATATATTTTGTCGCACATCTGTAAAAACTTGAAAATTTAAACTAAAAATAACTAGCGAATGGTGAGAGGTTAATTTCTATCTATATTTTTAAAATAGTTAGGATAGCAACATAAAATGAATTTGTTTCTCTTTCATGGGGGATTATAGGTTGGGGAGAAAGGAGGGTCACAAAGTTTGCGGGACTTGGTCAGCAGAATAATCTATAGCGATGAAGAGATAGAGAAGCTCCTGGAACATTTTTCACAGTTTGAAAATACTAGTATCGCGTTGATTCCAATTAAAACAAAGGGACGAATGACAGGAAGGTGGTGAGCGTTATGGTTCGGCCCAGCCGAGGTTTTAAAAAGGGGCTGGACCGGGCCAAGATGTATACTCGGTTTCAATAATTCTAGTATCACTCTTATTGCCCTTTTGTATTCCTCAGGTTCAGATTATTTTAGTTCTGTTTCAATTTTTATATAACATGTTTAAAACCGTGTGTCAAATTTGTTACTGTGTAATTCTATAATTCGTTAGATTAATAGGTATCAGATTCTACATTACCTTCTGTGACCGGCGCTGTTGCATTTTCGAAACAGTTATATTTTTATTAAACTCAAGGTTATTAGGTAGGATCCCCTCAAAATATTCCTCAATTATTAGTTCCTGCTGCGTTGTATGTTGTCACCATACATCCAAAAAAATGTTTATTTTCTAAGATACGAGAGTTTTAACCAGTACCATGCAGAAATGTTGTGAATACGCAACGGCACCAGTCGTGATGTCACACGTCTTGCTCATTGCCACTCTATGTTTAAAATAAAATAATACAGTAATGATGCAGAAGTAAGTAATCAGTCATTTTGTAGTATAGTAAAATATAAAATAATGCCTTAGATATTTTGTTTATTTTTTCTAATAATTAGCTAGGTTTATTATGTAACGGTTTAACATTATAGTAATTTTCTTCTTTTAAATAAAATTTACAAAAATAAAATAATATTCAAATATTTATTTAATAAGATTGCTTCAATAATTATATTGTGTTTTTAAGTATGTGTTTTTGATTATTATCTAGAACATTAGAGGATGTTGTAAAAATGCAACGGTGCCAATCTTCATAGTTTTTTTAGAGCCAGTCCCCGAAGGAAGTAGAAATAAAAATCAACACAACGCAATGAAAATTAAATTTAATATATATTTACCCTATATCATCAGTTTTTCAACGGACAGCTCTATTTTTTTTAATGCGTAGATTTAATATTCCGACTCGTGTTTCTTAGTAATTATTCTACGTTAGGTGGAGTGATATCTTTTGATGCTACAGGATCGAGTGTCAGACCCTGGGGGCACGTAGCAGTAGGCCTAAATTAATTTAGAGTAAAAGTTGAAACCAAAGGTCATTTGGCCTCTGAATTAATTTGACCCAAAGTCATTTAGCCTAGAATCATTTAGCCTAAAAATTAACTTCACATAAAGTCATTTGGTCTAAAGTTAGTTGGCTTAAAGTCATTTTACCTACACCTTAGGTCAAATGACTTTAGGCTAACTTATGTGTACCCGACATTAGGTAGGTGGTAATGTGATTCAATTGGCCTTGCCTCCGGAGGGACCATGTTCTAATTCTTAGGAATCATTACTTTGATCAATTTGGGTGTTTGAGTCACATTATACTTCAAAGTCTTGGATGCAATTAAAATAAATTATTTTACTTTGTCAAATTCATTTCTCACTAGCTTTACATTTTATGCATCTTACGATACTTCACTCTAAGCTGATCGGCGAAGGAGGCTGTACATTAATTATTACACATTTGGTCCGGATTTAAAAATAAAATCACGAGACATGCAGTGACTTATTCTGGCAGCAAGATGCCATAATGAGTTATGGTGAGGTGATGCCAGCTAAGGCTGGGTTTATTATGCAAAACTCATAGCTAATAGTGAATAGTGCATAGCACATTGTGCGCAAGAAGTAGAAACAGATTATTGTCAAAAATGGCATTTATAATAGAAACATAATGTTAATAATTAAATATAATACATAATACATAATAAAATAATGAATAGTGCATAAAGCAATGAGTTTATTTAACTTTTTATACGCTATGCACGGACGTGAGCATCAGCCAATAAGAATGCGAGGAGAATCTTTAGCCAACTTAACGCCAGTATACACAGATGGAATTTAGCTTTTATGTTCATGTTTGAAATGCCTTGTGGTAACCATACTTGTTTGTTACTTACGAATTTTCTTTGATTTAGCATCAATGACTAGGATTGTGTATATGATTGAAGACAAACTAGAAATATGACCATCTTTATTATGTTAAGGAGAAGTATATCTACCATATTCATGAAAATAATATCAGAACCAAATAAAAAACCAATTTGATTTAATTGTAAAATCTGTTCAAGGTAGGAATCGTTTTCTGAAAGGCCCTTTTCCCTACCAGAAATCTATTATATAGCAGGATATTAGTAGGAAAAAATACCTTTCAGAGAGAAATTCCTACCGTGAATGGAGTATACAAGCACCAGTAAAATTAGGTTAATTTCAAGTTTCAAAAAACGTGGTTTAATTAAGATTGTTTTCCGAATGATCCCTAGGGAAGTATTTTTAGAGACTTTAGCTAAGTAGGTTTTAAAAAAAAAATCGGATGGCAAATATGACCAGGAGGGACATGACATCCAGGTTAGGTCGCCTTGTGTGTAGACTTTTAACCGCTCTGGTGGCACAGAGCGATACCTAGGGTACATCTAAGGAGATTGTTTGCATGTCGTAGCCGCAATGAGATGATGTGATCCTCGCTATTATAAAGTTGTGGAGCCGGTGTGAGTCTTAACCTAGCTCAGGCCTAGTTATCATCCAAACCCTGATGGCCACTGGGATTGTTCCCCTTAAGGAAAAGATACCCAAGATACCAGCCGGGAATTAAACCCGGGACTCCTAGGCTCATAGTCAGATCCACTGGCCACTAAATCAGGGGCCGTTTATATAAGGAGTGAAAAGATGCTAGGCATTTTTTGTTATTAATAAAAGACTAATTATTTACGAAAGACTTCATACACTACGCTTAATTAAAACCATTGTATTTTTCTTATGAAATATGCACCGTACGCTATGCACTATTTACTATTAGCTATGCGTTATGCATGAATAAAACCCCAGCCTTAGAAGCTCCCCAAATAATTGCTTTGTTAATCTCCCCCGTGGAGAAAGTGGAAACCAACGGGGTGGCTAAACGTTTTGATTTCATTAGATTTCGAACTATGTTTGATCTTTATAGTTACCAGAATGTTCCTTAGATCTAATATATATATATATATATAACTATTTAAAGCTGTCTTCTATCTTTATAGTTACCAGAATGTTCCTTAGATCTAATATATATATATATATAACTATTTAAAGCTGTCTTCCATTCTAGAGGATGTTTTGCAAATGATCCAAGACTATCTTCATATGGCAGAGCAGAGTCAGAGATAAATATAGAAACTTAGCATTAATATTCTCATAGAGGTGTATTTTAATTGGTGTCAAATATTATAGAGGCTTATTCCCATCCTTCAAACACTAAAAAAAGTTCACATTAACATGGCTCTATAAACGCTTGGTTTCTGAGTTAAGATGAATTTTACTGTTAAATTAATAAAAAATCCAACAGAAGAATTGAATGCAATTAGACAAGACAAAGTTTAAGAGAAACAAATAATGGCATTAGACGAAACAGTTTCTAACAAAAATTGTTAAAAAGGGGGTCATGTTTCTATGCATCTTCTAAGCTCGCATTCCATGCTTTGTCGTATTCCATTGAAAACACCTGAGGTGTTACCTGTTTGCTCATGTAAATTTACCATATGCTTTATTAAAACCTAAATATGGGGTACAGGAGTTGCGTATACAATGGACTTTAAATGTCCCCAGAAATAAACATTCATTAGGTTCAAATTTGGTGATCCAGCAGGCTATTCAACGGATCATCCACTACCAATACATCTTTGAGGAAAACCTTTACTTGATAACTCTAAAACTAAACGTTTCTAGACCTATGTTTGTATAAACATTTCTTAGTGTTTGGTCAATGGGAATACGCCCCTAGAATATTTGACACCAATTAAAATACATCCTGTATAAACCAACAAAAGGGGTGGGTAAAATAAAAATATTACAAGGGTTATCGATTACTCTAGTTACATTGAAACAAGTTTTATTTAAAATTATTATATGCAACATTTCTTTAAGCCTATGCTTAAAATTTGTGAGAAGTCCAAGTTCTTGTCTGAAGGATTAGAAAGGTCTATCACAGATTCACAGGGTATCTGGTTTGATCCCGAGGGATGCTCAGTATAGTCGCATAATTTATGTGTCTATTTGTTAATCTTGTGATTTGACAAATACAATTTCCTGAGATATATTAGGATTTTTAGTAAAAAGTTAGTCTCCTAGGGTAGGCTAGTTTGTAAGTCGTGCACTGGTATAATCCCTTGTTTAAAAAAGTGCACCTTAAATACCATTAAATAAAATCTGTTTGAGATTTATTTTTAAAACTTGTTCACTTGGGTAAACTTTATAGCTTGAAAACTACCAAAGCTGTACTAATGTTAAATCACAGAGCATAAATAAGAAAAAAAAGAATAATAACAGAAGACTTCTGCAAAGCGTGGGAGCGTCGGAACGGTGTTGACAGACTGCTCCGGATTTACAGCGAGTTAATTGGGTTTTAATCCGCTCAGTTGGCTGAACTGTTCAAGACGTGAGTGATAACAAAAGAACGCTTTCGTAAACGAAGGCGGAAACAAAAAAAAATCCCTCCTCCTGCAAAGAATCCTCTTGGTTAAAACTTTGGCTTGATGAGCTTCTACTAAGTTTATCTTCAAAGGGCTTTGGCTTCACTACTCTCCAACAGCCCTCATTTTTATTTGATAGATTAAGACGAGAAATATTTCCTGAAAGATTTGTGGGACTTCCTTAAAATACTAACCCGCCTCGGTGGCGTAGTTGGCTAACGCGCTTGTCGTGTTGAGCTCGTCTGCTGAGGACGGGGAGATCGAGGCTCGAATCTCGGTTGGGTGAACTGGGGTGGTTTTTCCTAAATGGTTTTCCACTCTCCCTCCACGCAAATGCGGGTTCACTTCCTCTAATTCAACCTTCCAAATTCCTAATCCATTAGCGTAATTAGTACTTAAAGCGTATAACCCGAACGGGTGGTAAGAAGTGGTGCTAAATATAAATATAATATTAAAATACTACATTACCTCTAGATTAAATGTGACTATCCCAGTCAGGTCGTAATAAGTGGTGGTAAAAAATACTAATTAGCATCCTAAAAAATTATAAAATAATAATCAATTAATCATAAACGTTATATTTTAATTTGGGTCAATGAAAACCAACGGGACCACATTAAAACATTTTTAATCACATGTTTTTATAATTGTCAAATTTTACATCGAGGTTACTAACAACTTTATTGAAGGGAATAGGGATGAGGAAGGTAGTTGGTACCCATACAAGCAAAGAGAGTGGTTGGGAAAACCAAAGTGATAAATTAGAAATGCAAAACCACCCCCTGTGTACCCGGCTAAAATTCTAAAATCAACCTCCCCATCACCAGAAATCCTATTTATTATGAGCTTGATGGTAGTTTGACCACTGATGAGGGGCCCACATTGTTAAAATTATGAGTGAGTGCTTTGATATATCCCTCCTCTCTACATAAAGGCCCCTAAAACAAAATTTTAGATATGTACCTTACCAGGATAGCTCGGAGATTAAAGCCGAGGGCTCGTAGGTCAGAGGTTTCCAATCTTTTAAACTTTGCACCCCCGTTACCTTAATTTATTTTATGATTCTATCCCTTCCTCTCATTAAAAAAATTTTAAAAGGTAAACTTTAATAAACAATGTCAAAATCATTTTTTCCAACTTTAAGTAACTTCTGAACCAGTTAATAAGATAAAAATGAGATTTCGTACCTACATCAGGGAATCATAACTAAACGTCTGTGGAACTCATAATTACCATAAAAGTATTTTGTGTATATGCTACTAGATTTTTGTGTTACAGCTGGAAAGAAAAAATATATATATGCGCCTAGCTAGAGACAATTTACCAGAGGGTTCGCGCAGCTAAGATGTTTGTGAAAGAGGTTCGCAAGTCGAGAAAGTTTGGGAACCAAGATTCGAACCTCAATCTCCCCCTCATCAACAATCTAGTCTAGTCCTAGAGTAGCACCTTTGAGCATGTGGTCACAGAAGCGGGTAAATCTAAGTTAAATTGAAATAGATACATACATAGAAAAATTTCCCTAGAAATGTTTAGTCGCACACTAGTGTTTTTTTTATCAGTTTGAGAAGCCTAACATGAATGTGTGTATTGTAGGGCTCTCAACTCATGTTGTGCTTTCTTCCCCATTTTTGACCTTTTAGACATGATAATGTTAGCTGACCACTTGGTAGAATCAAGATTGCCAACAACTAATAGTGTCACGTTGACAGGTCCAGCTGGGTTGATGAGCGATAGTAGGCTTTGTTTCCATCATGTTGGCAATATATAGTGTTTTGTTTCCGTCATATTAGCAAGTCCAATAATGTGGCAAGCTCCAGGGATACCAACTGATAGCGCGTTTGGTTTCTGTAATGTTGATTTAAAAAAATATGGTGTGATTTTGTTTCTGTCATGCCAGTGTTTTGTTTCCGTCAAATTGCCAGGTCGGCAATTGATAGCATGTTGTGTTTCTTTTATGTTGGCAGGTCCGGCATGACGGTGGTGGAGGACAGCGTGGCGGGCTCCAGGATTTCCAACTTCCTGCAAAGATGTCGAGTGTCGAGGAAGCTGGTGTTGGTAATTGTGGCCATAGCGCTGCTACTCGACAACATGTTGCTCACCACAGTTGGTGAGTGCTCAGTGATAAGGATAGACATTGGTTTTCAACCTGTGGTGTGCGCACCTATAGGGGTAGTCAACCTAATGTATTCAAAATAATTGTTCTCTGAAACATTGTTAGTTATGTAATTAATAAAATTTCGTTCAAATATGATTTTCATACTCTCCTTCCTGTGCTATTTATTTTCATACCCAAGCTGCAAATCATATTTATCAAAGTTGCATGTGAAGGTTGTAAAAGTTTTTATTGAACTAAAGAATGGGAATAGATTTTTGGTAGTCTGATTAAAAATAAATATACTTTAAGATGCGATTTTTATTTAAAAGTAACACTCTTGCTTCCAAAGTTAATTTGTTTTTAAAAAAACTAGTAGGGGCACTTGAGATAAGTGTTTACAAATGAGGGAGTACGCAACAGATATAAAGTCTGAAACTACTCTGATAAGAATATCTATCATTGACTCCAGTGCCGTTTGAAGCTATCCTCTAATCACAAAATAAATAAACCCCTCCCCGTTCCTAAGAATGTATTTTTTTTAAACAAGACATACCTTAGTTTTTATTTTGGTGAGACTTAGGTCATTTGATTCACGCCAAGGTCATTTGATATTTCAATATTACTTTCTTGCTCTGTGACACTAGGAACTTTAAAGTTCATAGCCGCACTTACAAAAGTACGCTACCTATCCCTATATTAAGCTAGTTCTACCCAGTCCACCTCATTACACCCTATTGCTTTCAGGTCCATTCTAATCTTACCCTCTTACCTGCATCTAGGGCTCCCCAACCCACCTTGGTGGGTAGTTAGCTAACGCGCTAGTTTTATGCTGAGCTAGACTGCCAGGGACAGGGAGATAGAGGTTCGGATCTTGGTCGGGTTAATTGGGGTGGTTTTTCCTATTTTTTTCCATACTCCCTCCACTCAAATATGGGCTCACTTCCTCTAAATTCAACCTTCCTGATTCCAAACCCGTTAGCGTAATTAGTACTTAAGCGTATAGCTCAAACGGGTAGTAATACGCGGCGCTAAATTAATTAACTAATTAATTCAATTCAATTAATTAGATTATTATTATTATTTAGCACCGCGTCTTACTACCCGTTCGAGTTATACGCTTTTAAGTACTAATTACGCTAATGGATTAGGAATTGGGACGGTTGAATTAGAGGAAGTGAACCCGCATTTGCGTGGAGGGATACTGGAAAACCATTTTAGGGAAAACCACCCCCAGTTCACCCGACCGAGATTCGAACCCCGATCTCCCCATCCTCAGCAGTCGAGCCCAACACGACTAGCGCAATTAGTTAGATCTCCTCAATGGTATCTTCTCCTTGGTTTTGCCAGTCAGTACTCAGTACCCTGAACAAAGTTCTAGAATCTCCCATTCACGCTGAATGTCCAGCCCGCCGTGATTTGCGAGATTTGGTTATCTTAATAATACCTTGTGATGATTAAATCATGTAAGGTAAGAGATCACGTCTAACACCCATATAGAAAAGCCGGTAAAATAATTGTTTTGTATATTCTGAGTTTTACATGCCTTGAAAGCAGGCGAGATGTCAACAATTTACTGACCAATTAATAACATGAATTTCCCGACTATATTATTTTCCTAATTTCCAATAGGCCTATAGTATAGTTATGTCTATTCAAATTGTTCCTAAATATTTAAACTCATTAACCATGTCAAATTGTATGTTGTTCGCAATAATCTCTAAATTATTGACCCTTATAATATTTCGATATTACACTCTATAATAGAATGACCTTGAATAGTAAAGGGGTTAGCCTTGTTTTCTACTGGTACTTTGCCAAGACTGAATAAAATGAAGAAAATTTGTTACAATTTGTAAATAAACATTATTACTAAACTGTTCAAATACAGTTTTATAATATATTTGTGTGTATTTTTATAAGAGTAAATAGTTATCGATTAAAATAATAATCTAATTCTAAAATAATTATATTTAAAAAGTCCCTCCTCTACTAATTATAATGGCACCACTCCTTAACACCATTCACAATTTCGGCCAGTTGACAGAATCTAACAGAAGCAAAAGAGGAGAGTTTGTGTGTCCTTGTCAGAAAGTTTCTGTCATTACTGTTGTTAATCCGGGTGATGTGGGTGGGAGGAGAGAGGGGCCCTTGGCCGCCATTCATTGGCTAGGCACAATGAGCCTTACGGCATTGTCTTGCTGCACTCGGCGTGATTGTCACGTGACTTGTATAGGGTGGACCGTAGCCACGTTCCTAGTCTCCGGAGACCGGCGTGAACGACCAACTATCATGACGACTATTATCAAAACAAGTAGTAATAGGTAAAACTTGTGCGTAATGTTTTAGTAGAGCAGATCATAGTTTTCAGATATGCTTAAATACAGACTCTTACTCAGAAAACAGACAAGTTGTCTTGCAATAGTGAATTGAACTGTTATTTCCCTGTCTTTCAAACAAAAGTAAAACAAACTTTCAATTATCTTTATAAATGTTTTGATGTAACCAGTCTTAGCAAAACGTATTATATACATATTTATAGCTAAGAAATAAGTGTAACTATTCCAAAATATACATCAAACTTTTAATTTTTATACACTTACACCACTTTTTTAAAGGAGTTTTAGTTTTGTTGGTTGCATTAACTATTCCCAAAGCGAGGATGAAAACAATGACCATGTGAATGCATATCGTACATTTCGAAGTAGCCACTTTGCTGTATTATTTCTTTACAAGTTTCTTTATTGAATCAAGTATTGAAACATCGCTGGTGTGCAAGGGGTAGTAACGTCCTTGCTTCAAACATACATCTAGTTTTTATGGTGGTGTGTCTTATTACCTGACTGAGCTATACGCATTTAATTATACTAATGAGGTAGGTATGAGAAGGTATAATACTAGAAGAAATGTAACTTTATTTGCGTGTAGGTAGAGAGGAAAACAACTGAGCCGAGCTTGACTCACTGGAAAACTCAGACAAGACGAGGCTAAGGCTTAGTACACATGCCCACCAGTTTGGGTTGCATTTGACTAAGTTCTCAAGGGATCTAACACGTGAATATATATAACCTGCTCTAGAAATCTTATAGAATAAGGATTCTGCTTAGTCTGATTCTAGTTAGCTTCGTCTTGTTCTGGTGCACATATGGTGGGAGAGATTTTAGCTCTAATCCTGAAACTATGCACTGTTTAGCGGGTACTGGTAAATTTTATCATGCAATTTTCACTTCAGGCTGTTGTCATCCTATCTTCAAGCTAGTGCAGGTGTGTTTTTATCCCAAATACACCTCATCTACTACTCCTTAGCTCAAGTCGGTTAATAACTCTTGCTTAAAAAACAACTAAAATATATATACTTTACGTAAACAGGCCAAACAAGAGAAATTTTGAAAACAACGCCTTAATTCACCTAATAATGAAGTGAAAAACCTCAATTCTGGACATAAAATACGCCACAGTAATAACAACTTAACAAAAACACTGGCTTTACAGTTCAGAGTCATGAACACTTCCCTATAGTATAAACCTATCTGGTTCCATTACTTGTCAGAGTCATGAACACTACCCTATAGTATAAACCTATCTGGTTCCATTACTTGTCAGAGTCATGAACACTACCCTATAGTATAAACCTATCTGGTTCCATTACTTGTCAGAGTCATGAACACTACCCTATAGTATAAACCTATCTGGTTCCATTACTTGTCAGAGTCATGAACACTACCCTATAGTATAAACCTATCTGGTTCCATTACTTGTCAGAGTCATGAACACTACCCTATAGTATAAACCTATCTGGTTCCATTACTTGTCAGAGTCATGAACACTACCCTATAGTATAAACCTATCTGGTTCCATTACTTGTCAGAGTCATGAACACTACCCTATAGTATAAACCTATCTGGTTCCATTACTTGTCAGAGTCATGAACACTACCCTATAGTATAAACCTATCTGGTTCCATTACTTGTCAGAGTCATGAACACTACCCTATAGTATAAACCTATCTGGTTCCATTACTTGTCAGAGTCATGAACACTACCCTATAGTATAAACCTATCTGGTTCCATTACTTGTCAGAGTCATGAACACTACCCTATAGTATAAACCTATCTGGTTCCATTACTTGTCAGAGTCATGAACACTACCCTATAGTATAAACCTATCTGGTTCCATTACTTGTCAGAGTCATGAACACTACCCTATAGTATAAACCTATCTGGTTCCATTACTTGTCAGAGTCATGAACACTACCCTATAGTATAAACCTATCTGGTTCCATTACTTGTCAGAGTCATGAACACTACCCTATAGTATAAACCTATCTGGTTCCATTACTTGTCAGAGTCATGAACACTACCCTATAGTATAAACCTATCTGGTTCCATTACTTGTCAGAGTCATGAACACTACCCTATAGTATAAACCTATCTGGTTCCATTACTTGTCAGAGTCATGAACACTACCCTATAGTATAAACCTATCTGGTTCCATTACTTGTCAGAGTCATGAACACTACCCTATAGTATAAACCTATCTGGTTCCATTACTTGTCAGAGTCATGAACACTACCCTATAGTATAAACCTATCTGGTTCCATTACTTGTCAGAGTCATGAACACTACCCTATAGTATAAACCTATCTGGTTCCATTACTCGTCAGAGTCATGAACACTACCCTATAGTATAAACCTCTCTGGTTCCATTACTTGTCAGAGTCATGAACACTACCCTATAGTATAAACCTATCTGGTTCCATTACTTGTCAGAGTCATGAACACTACCCTATAGTATAAACCTCTCTGGTTCCATTACTTGTCAGAGTCATGAACACTACCCTATAGTATAAACCTATCTGGTTCCATTACTTGTCAGAGTCATGAACACTACCCTATAGTATAAACCTCTCTGGTTCCATTACTTGTCAGAGTCATGAACACTACCCTATAGTATAAACTTCTCTGGTTCCATTACTTGTCAGAGTCGAGCAAACTACCAGGTTATCTAAATTTATTTCTCTGGTACTATTAAAGTGTACAGAATTCAAACTCCTTGCCCCAAAATAAATACTAGGGAAGTAACAAGGAGTGAATAGTGAATAGAGCCCCAATATTTCCCTCACCCATTAACTAGGACTGATGGATAATTAACCCTCATACTCCCGAGGTGGCTGTCAGAAATTGATTGTCAGCATTACTAACCGATTGTCCCGCACTACACTTCCACAAGCAAACCAAAGGGTGAGTCTTGACACAACATATTAGCCTTCGGATAGCACCAACTTGGTTTATTTTAGCACCGTGTCTTACTACCCGTTTGGGTTGGGTAGGTAATACATCTAGATCCAAATGATGTTACATCGTTGTGTGGTTTTTTGTATCCTATGTATTTTATAAAATAGTGGGATTGAGACCAGTGAAACAGTTTAATCTTGGTTCACGCTCAAAAGTTAACATGGGTCTAGACAACATAAACATATAACAGAGTCCTCTAGCGGAGAGTAGTTAGGATATAAAAGTTTCAAGTCACGTTAATATGAGTAAATTAAAATATTGTAGTTTGATTTAAACACATTTATGCCTTTTATTTAAGTTACTTAAAATTAAATAGACAATATTAGAAAGACTCAAAATCGAACACGAAGCAAACAATATTCAAATTAACGTCAACTATCTTAAGTTTGATTGAAATTATTGATCTTTCTCCTATTAGCAAATATTATATCCAACAACGTATTTCTACAGGAGTATCGGTATATTAGATAGGCCTACACGATCCCATTTGATCCACAAATACCACTGAACCAAAGTTTTCTGAATTATTTACTTGACAGCAGTGAAATTGTTATTAGTTAAATATATTTCATTTTAAAATAATAATTTCTGAATTTTTATGAGTTTATTTAAATGTTGTTAAAATGGCTTCACTGGTCTCATTCTCAATTTTTTCTAATCAAGTGGCCAAGTAGCCGTACCACAATGCTACACCTGGTTCAAGCTGTACCAAGTCACGCGTTTTCCGTAAGGCTGGTGAGACGGGCTCTTAAGAAATTGCTACACCACACCTGACCTGTCGAGACATAATTATGAACCAGAGTCGTAATAAAGCATTGATATTTTAGTTCTTAACGCACCCGTTAACTCTTAATTCTTTTAAAATGAGCTAAAGGACGTACACACTCAAATATATTTAATTATATTTGTTAATCAAATTGCAATTATTATTTCTAGCACCACGTCCTACTATGCGTTCGGGTAACGCGCTTAATATTTGTTATTCAAAGCATTAACATATACAGAATGAGTAGTAAGTCATCGATACGGACAGTATCACATAAGTCAAAAACACTCTTCGCAACAACAACAAAATTCTTCCCATACCTTTTGAGAAAAACGGCATTAAAGTTAGAGAGGAGTGAAGTGGCAAAACTGTGCCTGAAATGTCATAGTAATTGGTGAAAATGCGTAGACAGAGAGAAATGCTAGGTCAGTATTATGTAAGCAGCAATGAACTACACTTACGTAGAATATTGGGATACAGCAATGGCAATAGGAGCATCTGGCAGTTGTTTCTCCCGATGACGTTAATGTTTGGGACCAGCATCGTTGGGGATGTGATTGTAGGCTCTTATTTGATACAAGATCGTTTGGACTCCCACAAATACCGTCTGTTCCTTGACACGGTTTTACCTGAGCTGCTGGACGATGTACCATTGCTTGCGTGACAAAGAATGTGGTATCATTGAGACGGTGCCCCTGAAGACTATAGGCCCCTAGCGAGGCTACTACATAATGAAGTACACCCCAACCAGTAGATCTAGTGTGGGACCCATTGGAATGACCACTAGTGCCACTGGCACTGGACCTTACTACTAGATTTTTTTTTTCTTGTGGAGTCACTTCAAAGCTCTGTTGTACCCACCCAATGACTCACCTCTGTCGCCCGAAGACATTGTGGCTCGAATCCATGCTGTTGTTACGACAGTTGACGTCGACATGCTTCGCCCCATTCACACCAAATCCATAAACCGTTTGGAGCCATGCATGGTCAAGCGAGGATCAACTTTCGAACACCTTTTATGGATAGGTTTGATGTAAGTTTCAGACACAGCATTGCCACATCACCCCTTTCTAACGTTAATGTTTTTCTCAAAAGGTAAGGGAAGAACTGATTTCTCGCAAAGAGTATTCCAACTTAAATTTACCCATCTAATCATGTGGTATTGTCCGTATGCGCAAATTAATACTCATCCTGTATATATAAATATAATATATACATGCATTTGTATGAGAAAGTGAAAACATGAACAAACATAAATGTATATATTTGTTAATGAATTCCCTGTCTCATACAAACGAGATATACCGTGGTACTAAAAGTCTTATTACAATATGTTAACGGAAATTTACTCTTTATGTGTCATCTAATTTTATTTATGGTTTTCTTATAAAATTTTCTATTTAGAATTATTTACATCTCTCAATGCACGGTGAAAATTCTGCTGGGCACTTCTATGTAGGCGTCAATCTAGTCTGGTTTACCAGAGGATGACAACTTTTGGTGCTCGAATCTTTGCATGGTGTAGTAGGGTGTAACTTTCTAAACTGTTTCTCATTCATTATTTTCAAGCAAATGTGACTACAGCCCTTTCCAGATAATGACTTCCTTGCCTAATAATGTAAATATGCATACATCCCGCATGGGTAGTAAGACTTAGATTAGAGCATATATTAAAAAAAACAGAAACATAAATACGAATGTTTTATTCAGATTGATTTTTCAATATTTTTCCTCCAATTATTTAAAGTGATGATATATAGGTCACACATTCCCAAATATAACAAGACGGCGTCTATTTTTGTTTTAATGTGTGAAATATAGTTTACAAAAGGTTCTATGTTCACCAATAAACCCAAAAGATCTGATTTCCCTCAGTAGTAGACTATACCACAAAGCTCATGAAGTCTGCTTTTATTATGTTACGGACTATCTCTTAATACCCGTAAGGTATATTTCCCTCAGTCCCAGACAAACCCTCAAGGCCCCATGGTGCCAGAGAACAAATTAGAACTTGCTTTCAGAGAATAAGGCATATCTGTTCTCTCATCTTTTGTCTTAAAAAGGGCTTTTGAAGTCATGACTTCAATTTCCTGACACTTCTGAAAACCCGAAATAAGGTTTCCCGAGACGGAAGTTGAGTTGGTGTTAAGATGGAGGGTTACGCACAGAGCAAACAGCCCCTGGCGCCAAAATAGCAGGCCACCTGTTATTGTCATATCGTGTGCTTTTACACAGAGCACCTTTTCATTAGCATCGCTTAACTTACTTCTTTGTTAAGGAGACTGAATTGTTTTAGAATTTCACCTGATCAAACACATCGTGACGCTGATATAAGTTTTTGTGTTATATTTACTTTTTCATATAGGGAAGGTATTGTTGCCATGCTCATTTTCAACCCTAAGAATATGATGGATCTTGACGTTTTATGGGCCTTAAACTAAAAAAGGGAGTTTCACAATCTTGTCTGTCCGTACGTTAAGCTGTAGCCCAAACGGTTCGATGGATTTAGTTCAAACTTATATTTAGATGCAATATGCCCATAGCTCAAGGATAAATAAGGATTTTAATTTAAGCTCTAAAATTAAGGGTATTTTATTTTACTAATTTTTGCAAACTCAATATTGTTCGAAAAAAGTCCTTAACAGTTTTGTTTAAAATAGATATCTGAGGAGTATTTTACATGCTAATTAATTCTTTATACTGTTTTTTCCTTGAGAAAACTTCACTTAAGGCTACATAGCTTACTTATAAACAACTTTTTTTAAATTGTTCAAATTTAATGATTATATATAATAGAGTATTTATGATTGTTTAATACCATTTATTTACTTTCTCGTTCGACACCCTAGCTCAAACGGTAGTTCTGTTTCGATTCCTGACATGGCTGAAAATGTATCACTGGCGGATTTTTATTTTTTATTTGGGGTATTTAATGTGTACTTAATGAAAAGATTGATTATATGAATAGACGACTTACAAACCAACTTAATATTATAGCAAACACAACATCGCCGACAATTTCTTACTGTAAAAGAGGAAGCATTAATTTCTTAAATGATTAATTTCTCGACCATTCTAAGAATTGAATCCAGGTATTGATTGAGCTTAATGTGGTGAACTTTGGGTTTCTATGATCACATTGATAAAATTATGGTCAGCTGACTGCATATTTTGCCCAATATAGGGCTAAGCTGGTTTGTAAGTTGGTAAGGAGATGATTAAGAATACTTTCAAAGATGACTAAGAATAACAGCATCCTTGTGATACTGAAAGATATTGGCGCCAAGATTGTGAGAGAAAAAATGTCCGTGCACCACATCTTATTTCCCGTCCAGGCTGTTCGAATATTTACACTTAAGAGACAGGGATGAGACAGGTACGGTTGAAAGGAAATGTAACCATATTTTAATGGATGGAGAGTAAGAAATAATCAATAAAAAACCTAATTAGTATATTCACCAAAGATTAAAACCCAAACTTCCCAGTCACTAGTAAACCAGACCAGAATAGATTGACCTTTAGCTCACTGATGCAGGTAATTAAAATGTACTTACCTTTTATGTACCCTCAATTGCATAAATGTGGTTTTTGGCATGTAGTCAGTTTATCCATTGAGCCTAGGTGATTTGGTCTTTTTTGTTATTTACATATTTTATTTAATAATATGTATATTTTTTAGTTATATGTATAATGGATATTAGCGCAGAATCATAAATTAAGGATATGTTACATAAAATAACGAAACAATCAATGGTCATGTAGTTAAGGGAGCTGGACTCGCAATATACCTGATGGCCTGTACCAGGTGCATCAGGGACGGTTTTCCATATGCGATATTTATGGTTATGGTTTTCCCCATTTCATCTTCACACTAATAAAAGTCAGCTCTCTCTAAATATAACTGGTTAACGGGTCGTTTTAGTGCCAAAGTGTCATTTTCCATACTTCCTCTAGCTCCATGTTCACTCTCTCAATGGACTAAACTGCCTATGACGGGGATATTGGGGCTCAAATCCCGGTCGAGTGTACTTAGGGTGGTTTTCTCTTCATAGCTTACAGCTAGCCCTCCACGAAAATGTGGGTGTACTTCCACTTGATTCAACCTTTCTCAACCCTAATACCTTAGCGTAATTAGTATATCTGCGTACAGCCCGAACGGCTATTAAGACGATTTAGATATATTTTTATTTACGATATTTTTTATATCTTAAATTGATCACACGTAGTTGTCTATTAAAGTGATCTTCTCTGGACAAGTCGTGGTCCCCGGAATCTCGCATCATGATCTTGTTTACCTATCATACTCCATGCGTGTGGCTAACATTGCACCTAAGGTAATCACATATTGTGACATTAAATCCATTGATACAGACAAACTGAATGCTGATGGTCAACCCATGCCCTGGTACCTGGTCAACACTTAGTTAAACGTTGATGACAGGTTACATCTTTTTAATGATATGCTCCTTGAATTGTACAATAAACATGCACCAGTAAAAACTCGGCGTGTTAGTAGACCACCTGCGCCTTGGATGACTAAAGACATTAGGTTATTGATGAGGATACGTGACCAAGCATATGTGAAATTTAAAGAAGAATTGAAAATCAAGCCACTTACAGGTAACATAAATTTTGAAGAGTATAAACATCTGCGTAATAAATGTACCCAGACCATTAGGAAAGCTAAAATGGAATTTTCCCTTTCACTCTCTAATACTATCCGAGCCCCCAAAAAGCTATGGAGAAAATTGCGGAGGATGGGAGTGGGGCATACCCTACCCAAAAGCACTCATATGCACATCAGTCCCAATAAACTAAATGAAGAGTTTCTTCACATTCCTAATTTAACTAACAAGATCGCTAGAATACAAACTATAAACGACATTTATGCCTCCAATGCAAGTAATAATAATAGTGACTATAATTAATGATGACAGTATTTTTTACCTTCCCCATTTGACTCATCATACAAATCAACAATGAGAATAAAATCTAAAGCACAGGGTATAGACAAAATTTCAATATTGCTAATACAAACAATTTTAAGAAATGTTATATCAACAATAACTGACTTATTCTACCCAAAAGCACTCATATGCACATCAGTCCCAATAAACTAAATGAAGAGTTTCTTCACATTCCTAATTTAACTAACAAGATCGCTAGAATACAAACTATAAACGACATTTATGCCTCCAATGCAAGTAATAATAATAGTGACTATAATTAATGATGACAGTATTTTTTACCTTCCCCATTTGACTCATCATACAAATCAACAATGAGAATAAAATCTAAAGCACAGGGTATAGACAAAATTTCAATATTGCTAATACAAACAATTTTAAGAAATGTTATATCAACAATAACTGACTTATTCAACTTCTCACTCATGACCAGACAGTATCCCGCACTTTGGAAACTCACACTTACTACGCCATTACCTAAAAAAGGACTATCAAAAGGTTTACATTACTTTGGACCTATAAGTATACTTCCGTCCCTTTCTAAGGCACTAGAATTCCTAGTACATCAACAAATTAACCGACACATTAACGAACACAATTTGTTAACTGCCTATCAATCAGGATTCAGATCACATCATAGTACATGTACCGCGTTGATAAATGTCACTGACGACATCAGACTAGCCATGGATAAGCACGAGCTAACACTTCTTATATTATTAGATTTTTCAAAAGCTTTTAATGCTGTGGATTTTAATATTCTATTAGCAAAATTGCAAGTATTATTTAATTTCTCTCCAGGCAGTATACATTGGATGAGATTATATTTGCACGGTCGCCAGCAAAGTGTTATGATAGGCAAAACGTTCTCAGCATGGCATCCAGTTGAGGCTGGTGTTCCACAGGGCTCAGTTTTAGGGCCATTGCTTTTTTCTCTATATGTGAACTATATCACTTCTTCTATGTCATACTGTAAATATCACATGTATGCAGACGACCTTCAAACATATATTTCCACCGACCGTTCTTCAATAAATACAGCCATACAACGAATGAATATTTACCTAGCTAAAATAAATTCTTGGTCTGAAAAAAATGGACTTAAATTGAACCCTGATAAAACTCAAGCCATTATTATAGGAACAAGCAGATTACTACTGAATGTGGACCGTTCCCTACTGACCGACATTAGATTAGGAGTATCCACAGTACAACTGACATCAATTACTAAAAACCTTGTTGTGATTAATGATGAACATCTTAATTGGACAGATCTAGTAACTTCGATGTGCAAGAAAGTGTATGCCTGTTTACATTCACTGAGAAGACTAAAGAATTTTCTCCCAGAAAATTTACGACTTATCCTTGTCCAGAGCTTAATAATGCCACACTTGTGACTACTGCCACATAATATACAATGACTTAAGAGATGATCTAGCAGAACGACTACAACGACTACAAAACACATGTGTTCGATACATATTTAACTTAAAACGGCATGACCATATTTCTAAGTATTTTCACATACATAGATCTCAAACATATGCTCGTTCTTTCACTGTCCTGGCATCACAGACTTGGAACAAACTAGATAACTCTACTCGTCATCTAACAACTAGACTCCCCTTTAAGTGGGCAGTTAAGCAATTTATCTTGTCTAATTAGATAAACTGAGTTCTTGAAACTACTTGAGCTTCATTTTAGTATGCGTGAATGAGTGTGCGAATGTTTTTCTACTTATTTGAATATTTATTTATTAAATTATATTTTAATAAATGTAATAGTGTATATTGTATTCAACACTGATTAAGTGGAAGAGAAGGCTAACGCCTTAACTTCGCCAGATAAATAAAGGCTATTATTATTATTATTATTATTAGTATTAGTATTATTAAATAATGTTAACTATAAGTAAATGGTACTGGAATGAGAAAATAATTCATATTTAAATACATTATTGAGAATCGAGTTTATAAAGAAAATATTTGGTCTCGCTAATATTTTCTTTAGACTGAAATATGATCAAACATTGTTGGGATAGTAAAGTCTCGTAGATTACGGTGGATAGGACATGCAGCGCGAATGGAATAATCTAGGACCGTGTATAGGGTATTGACTGGTTAGCCCAGTTAGAAGAAACCTGTGGGAATACATAGACTCAGACGGGAGGATAGCATTAGATTGGACCTGAAAGAGATAGGGTGTAATAAGGTGGACTGGATAGAACTAGCTCAACATAAGGGAAGGTGAGGTACTTATGAAAGTGTGGCAGTGAACTTTTGAGTTCCTAATGTCATAGAGTAAGTAAGAGATATTTTATTTTAGTGTTATAAGTTATTATAAACGGAGTTATATTAAACTACTGTGCATTATTATATTTTTAAATCCATTTCAGATTTTTTTTTTTTTAATCGAACAGAGCTCATATGATAAAGCGCGCCCCTAAAAACCATTGCATAAAACGTATTTTTTTAAATGTATCTTGATCATATTATCTTTAAAATGCTTCTTTTTATTTTTTGATACCAAAGAAAGAGAATATTTACGTGTCCATGGTACTCGACAATTGATTTCCATTTAATTAAATCAAGATGGCTTCTCTTTAAAGAACAACAGATGTAAAACTGGGCGATTCATCACAGTGCTCTTCTCTTCTTTTTTTTT